>SJYC01069393.1:0-19619 GCA_006408675.1 Madoqua kirkii
TATTTTGAACATTGAACAAATATAAACTAATGTAAGGTAAATTTTGTGGCTAAGAACAAAAATAAAAGCAAATCAAGATATATTAGGCAAATGCAATAACAAGACAGAATATTTTGCTTTTGCTGACCCTAAATAACTACATACATAAATAAACACATTAACAACTTTACAGTAATATATATCCAGTGCTTTGGAAATGTTATAAATAAGAGAGAAGGGACTATTATAGAAGGTTGAATATTCTTGCCTGGAATATTCAGGCAATTAGAGTGCTATGAGGCACTTTGGAGATTAGACAGTATCAAAACATGACTCTCAGACTTTGAATGATGTTTTATAATAACTATGATCTCTAAAGCTGTTCTCAATGATTTTAGGTTTCTGGTAGAAACATCTGCACTAGTGCATTAAGAACGAGAAGTCCAGACAGTTCTTGGGCAGAACATTTTGCGGGGGGTGGGGTACTGTTTCTAGGTCAGGAAAAGTCCCAAGGCAATGATGCTGATGCTGATGTCTTCCATTTGGTTAACTACTTCTGCCATGGGGTTAGAATTAATACTAGGAAGGAGGCACAGGGAAGGAGAAAACACCAAGAGAGGCAAACCAAGCTGGGTAAGTTTCCTTGCTGTGGGGTGTGGAGATGAAATGCCAACAAGAGGTGAGAATACAGGGGATTAATAAGAGCATCTCAGCATGTACCTATTTCCCTTCCCTTTGTGGTCAACTTGCACCCTATAGTTAGAAGGCTCTGTGACTGTTGTTTGTTGTAAGTTGCTAACTCATGCCCGACTCCTTTGTGACCTCATGGACTGTAGCCTGCCAGGCTCCTCTGTTCATAGAATTTTCCAGGCAAGAATACTGGAGTGAGTTGTCATTTCCCACTCCAGGGGATCTTCTCCACCCGAGTTCTGAACTCAAGTCTCCTGCTTGACAGGCAGATTCCTTACCACTGAGCCACCAGGGAAGCTGACCTCCCTACCACAAATATCTCTTGTACACTGATAACCCATCATGAGCTAAGGATGATAAATATATAGTGTAAATGCGACTACTCTATACAGTCATACTCAGGCCACACCACTCAGAGGGCTTCTGCATTAGTCTCTGAGCAACCAATTGTGGTCAGATGGTGGTCAGATATGAGGTCAGATGGTGGTACTCTGACCACCAATTGGTCCACAGCACATCTTGTTGAAAACTAATTTCCACTAAAGTGCCACCCCCTATCTTTTCTCTTTGTCTTCTTTTAATATGATTATAAACCTTAATTGAATATTTCCATTGCCTGGAGAGTTTCTGAAAATAAAAGGGCCCAGAAATGACCTAGAACTTCTGATTTAATTGATTTGGGAGGGGGAGTCTTGTTGTTCAGTCCCTAAGCTGTGTCTGACTCTTTGCAACCCCATGGGCTGCAGCACACCAAGCTCCCCGGTCCTCCACTGTCTCTCAGAGTTTGCTCAAATTCGTGTCTATTGAGATGCTATCTAACAATCTCATTCTCTGCTGCCTCCTTTTCCTGTTGCTTTCAATCTTTCCCAGCGTCAGGATCTTTTCCAATGAGTCAGCTCGGATCTTTTCCAATGAGTCCACTCTTCCTATCAAGTGGCCAAAGTATTGGAGCTTCAGCTTCAGTCCATCCAATGAATATTCAGGGTTGATTTCCTTTTGGATTGACTGATTTGATATTCTTGCAGGGGAGGAGTCTAGATGCCAGCTTTTTTCAAAGCTCCCCCAGGTAATCCTAGGGTGTAGCCAGATGCAACTTTCCCCGGAGGGAATGTATATGTAGACCCTAGGAAGACACGGTGAGAGCTTGCCAGGTTCTTTTGTCAGTTTCACGAGAAGTGTTGAGGCAAAGGCACGTTGAAAGAACAGCACGGGGTAGTAGAAAAAGAGGATGTAGCAGATTTGAGGGTATTGATTCAGAGTTGCTCAGGACCTGCTGTTCCAGATCACAAGGAACATTCGAAGTTAGCTTTCTTGTTTTAAAGTCAAACTGCTGTGTTTTTTTTTCTTTTTACAGGCTATGTCTTTTGCCTTTGGATCTGGGTCAGATAACACAAAAATTATTTTTAGATATCATACCTCTTCTCCGATGGTTGGATGCTTTCTAGCATCACGTCTATAGAAATTTTAATAGGTGAAGCTGAAGGCATTGATTTCGTCCTTGTTCTGTTGGTATGTCTCATCTCTTATCTTACTTAAGTTTGCTAGATAAAGTAAAATAAGCAAACAAACAAAAAAAAACAGCTGTTGAATTCCAAATAAATATTAGAACTTCCTGTGATGCTTTGTAAGGCATCCATAATGTATTTTACAGTTATTCTCCCTACTCCACAATTAAATAAGACAGTACTTCATACTGTGAGATGTAAAAGTTAAAAATAATTTAAGAATCTTTAAAATGTAGTAGGTTAAGGATTCTCACTTTAAGCTTACTTATCTTGAGATGTTATTTATATTTCCTTTGGAGTGCACATTTTCATATCCACAAAAAGCATTCTATTATGAGCAATTGTATTACAGGCAAAGGGAAGGACAATTTTGTCCCATCTCATGTTACTCAAAACTTGGTCCGCATCAGGAGTATTGAAATTACCTGGAGGTTTATAATGCCAAACCTCAAAGCCCCCAGGTGGTTTATAAGCAATTAAAATGTGAGAATTACTGAGATCCAAAACATTCTTCCTTACCTGCTATACTTTGTTGTCAGTGGAAAAAAATGTTCTTTAAGAAGATTTATGGAGCAAACTTTACAGCCTCAGGAACCCCAAGTTCACACTGCATTCTTGGTTCAGTCATTCACCTTGGTTCTTTTGTTTGGGTTTTTGTTGTTGTTTGCTATGCACCTGACTTCTTTTGATATCACTCTTCATTAGTAAGTGAAAGAGTTGAATTATACCCAATAAATTCACCATTCTGCGCTGCGCTGTGCTTAGTCCCTCAGTCATATCCCACTCTTTGCAGCCCTGTAGATTGCAGCCTGCCAGGCTCCTCTGCCCTTGGGGATTCTCCAGGCAAGAATATTGGAGTGGGTAGCCTATTCCTTCTCCAGGGGTCTCCTCGACCCAGGAATCGAACCAGGGTCTCCTGCATTGCAGGTGGATTCTTTACCAGCTGTGCTACCAGGGAAGCTCCCACCATTCTATTGCTCTCCAATAAATCAGTTTGAAGAATGAGCAAATGCCAGTATGTAGGTTGTAGGAAAACAGTGGAGAGGGTAGAAGTACTGGTGATTCTGAATTTATGGGATTTTGTTTCTCCCAGTACCAAATCAGTCTACCCAGCAACTAACAAGTAGAAATTTTGTGACAAGAGATGCATAGGGTTGCATACTCATCAACTCCTACAACTCATGCACAGACTTTCATAGAAATACTTTTTCGCAATGACAAAAGCTAATGAAGGCCAAGTAGCAACTCACTTGTTCCTCTTGTACTACCAGAGAACTAGTATTTTTAAGAAGCATTATAGATGCACCATATGTACATGCATTTATTCATGCACATTACGTGGTTGGCAGCTCATCACTGCTCTAACAAATTGATTTAATTTTCTTTAAATTCAGGAAGAGTTATTGTAAAAATAATCCAGTGGTCCTTATGTTCAGGTTCTTGTGTTTTTTCCCCCTTTGGGAACCCTTGGGAACACAAAACAAGAAAAATATTGACAATTTATTTAAAAAAAAACTGTCTAGGGCTCATTCTGAGGCTCCTTCACTTTGCAATCCTCACATCTTATGCCAGGTGGGCATGCTTGTCCAGGAGGATGGAGTGAGATTACCTTAGCATGTAGGGAGCACCCAAACCAATTTCTTTAGATTGTGGGAGTTTTCAGAGATGTGAGAAATGCAACTGACTGCCATCCAGCTCCCATCAGCAAATAGTATTAACTATAATCTTTACAAAGGTTACTCTTTGAAAAACTTACAAGGCTAAATAGTTGGTGAGACTATAGTTTGGATACTGTGTACAAAGATGCACATTGCAAGACTGCTTTAAAAAGCAAAAATATCATATATATTCAGCTTGGTCAAAATGGAAGAATTTAAAACAACTTTGTTTCAATAGAAGATGAAGTAATAGGAACTTAATAAACTTGGTATGTTAAAGACCATTTAGTGATATTAAAATACAATATCTACTGAAAAACAAAAGAACAACTACACAAAATACATCACTTCAGAAACCTAAACCCTTCTTTTCAGTTATCGATCTCCACCACAGATAACCACTGTGGCACTTTTTAAAAACACATTTTAGCATGTGCCACCAGCAAATTAAAAGTAATATACAGGAAATGCAATATTAACCAGCTCTTCACTATATCTTAACATTTCCAGTGAAACCGAAAGTGTTAGTGCCCAGTTGTGTCCGACTCTTTGTGATGTCATGGACTGTAGCCTGCCAGGCTTCTCTTCCATGGGACTTTCCAGGGAGGAAAACTGGAGTGGGTTGCCATTTTCTTCTCCAGGGTATCTTCCCAACCCAGGGACTGAACCTGGGTCTCCTGAATTGCAGTTTCTTTACCCTCTGAGACACATTTCCAGAGTCTATCATAATTGTCAAGTATCTCAAACTGCCAAAGCACTAGGCAAGTGTCAGTTTATATTCTAAAACCGACAACAGACTTCAGATCTGTAAACCATTTTAAATGTATAAAACCCGACGGAGTTTTGTTTCTATATTTTTAGTATAAATCGTAAAATGATGTGGTTTTATGGAAATGCATATAAAGCAAAACAACAAGCATCCATGAACTTTCCACTGGACATTTTCTCAGTGAAGGGTTAATAGAGCTATAAAGGTTTCATGACTTTGTATCCTAACAGTCTCCTTTTAAAAATCTCTCTACATTAGCATAATTAATAAATTACAGGAGAGAACTGAGCTATGACATTTAATATCCCAGCAACCTGTGCCACAAAGTTTCCCCAGAAGAAATGCTTAGCATGGAATCAGATGTCCCTGTTTGGTGATGAGCTCTGATTTCAAAAGAATATCTTTCCTCTTTTATTAGATTATATTTCTTTTTGACATCTGTTTATTACAAAAGATCAAACTTAAATTATTATAGAAAGGTTTCAAGGTTTTAATAAACTCACTGTTTCTTTTCTTTTTTATTTTGGGCATGTGGAAGGTAAAATAGTACTGGTCTCTGTATTTTGGGAGCTAGTCAACCGGTATGCTGCTGAATACTGCAGTCTGCATTATATTCCTGATGGTATGAATTATGAAATTTATGTATAGCTCTTCCTGGGGAGTTAACAAAACAAAGATATATTAGACCTAATTAAGCAATTATCCCACAACCAATTCAGTAGTTCTGAACCAAGAAGAAAAGCACAGAAGCCAAATTTTCTCCTTTCCTTCCTCTGCTATTTGAGGCCACCCCACCGTCTGTGGTTTGAGCTGTGATTTGATTAGTGAACTCTTCTAAGGAGGGGAGCTGCTTAAAGATTAACACCTATCTGATGCTTAGACTCCAGTGAGCAAGCATTTCTTAATTTTGGTGTAAATTTTTGAAGTGGGATTCTTAGCAAGGTGAAAACACGCTATGGCCTCAAATGTGACCTCAGAGTCTAAATGTGACAAAATGGCTGAGCTGTGGAGTGCTATATGGTTTCACAAGGACTGTTTTTACATGAAATTTTTGCAAAGATTCTTTTTTTCCTCCCTCCACCTCTCCCCAAAATGAGTGTGTGAATTTGTCAAAGTGAAATCTTAACCATTTCTTTTAACATATAAATAATACGCTATAAACTATATAATATATATACTATTTACATATATAGTATATACATATAATATATATACTATTTGTGTATATATATAATGAGTTTGCATGCATATGTACTCAGTCATGTCTGATTCTTTGCAACCCCATGCACTGTACGCTACCAGGCTCCTCTGTCCATGGGATTCTCCAGGCAAGAATACTGAAGTGGGATGCCATTTCCTTCTCCAGGGAATCTTCCCAACCCAGAGATCAAACCAGGGTCTCCTGCAACCCCTGCATTGGCAGTGAATGCTTTTACTACTGAGCCACCTGGGAATCCCCATATACATATAACATATTTTTCTTCTTCCTAATGTAAAGCATTTAGCCATGATCTTAAGGACTTCTCCCCTGATTACTTTTTTTGCCCCTCTAGGTGTAAACATACTCTTACCTAATTGAAGATGCTGTTTTTAAATAAAGTGTTCAAAGAACTCTTTCTGGATTTTCATCACTTTCCCAAGTATTGCTAACCCCTATCTTGCTTCCCAAAGGTCCTATCTCTGTGAAAGATGCTCTAAAAATGGTAAGAAGAAAGTACTAAAAGTAAAAACATGATTTATTTTGATATCATTCTCTTTAGATATATTCTGATTCTTCTTCTATTATATACTATTCATTTACATATATTTATACACACATATATACATATATATACATATACATATATATTTATACATAAATATATTTATATTTATATATATACATACATATACATATCCAGATATATATATATATATATGTATATATATCTGGAAGACATATTCCAATAATTTACTGATGAGAAAAACAAAAGAAAGAACTTAGAAACTGCTGTAAATTATTCCTAAGTTTGTGCTCTGAGCAAATATTGTGTGAATATGTAATCATCACCATATTCCCAGGAAATTTTGTGATCATTTTCTCGTTTGAATATGCACATTTGCAGACATATAACTTGGACTGCAAGGAGATCCAACCAGTCCATTCTAAAGGAAATCAGTCTTGAGTGTTCATTGGAAGGACTGATGCTAAAGCTGAAACTCCAGTACTTTGGCCACCCACCTCATGCGAAGAGTTGACTCATTGGAAAAGACTCTGATGCTGGGAGGGATTGGGGCCAGGAGGAGAAGGGGACAACAGAGGATGAGATGGCTGGATGGCATGACCGACTCAATAGACATGAGTTTGAGTGAACTCTGGGAGTTGGTGATGGACAAGGAGGCCTGGCGTTCTGCAATTCATGGGGTCGCAAAGAGTCAGACAGGACTGAGCGACTGAACTGAACTGCTACAGATGTGAATTGAGTGTGTGGTGGTCATTATTTCACATACTACCTCAAGGACTTTTTTGGTGGTTATTATCACAACATTTATACCTCTGATTTGCAAGTTTTCTTGTCTCAATATTTTACAAATGTGTCAATTCCTAGGACTCCCACTGATAATAAGATCTATGCAAGACAAAGAAAGGAGGCAAACAGTAGTTGAATCACTTATAAATTATTCGTGGGCATATACATTCTCTAATTCTTATTGGACTTTTTCTTTTATACCACCTGTAAAATCTCATAGGTGTTCCTGGTCCTATTTGTGATAATTTATTTAAATATTTTTTCAAATTACGCAAATTAAATAAAGTTACATGTGTGTTTAGTTGTTCAATTGTGTCTGATTCTTTATGACCCCATGGACTGTAGCCCTGTCAGGCTCCTGTGTCCATGGGATTCTTCAGACAAGAATACTGGAGTGGATAGCCATTCCATTCTTCAGGGGATGTTCCTGACCCAGGGACCAAACCCAGCTCTCCTGCATTGCAGGCAGATTCTTTACCATCTGAGCCACCAGGGAAGTCCAATATAAAATAAAGATCCATAAAAGAGCAAGGCATCTGTATTTCTGATATAATGATATCTTTTTGGTAGACCATATGCTACTGATTCAGATTAACCTGATTTTATGAGATAGTAAGTGAAGATCATCAAAATACCTGTTCCTGCATGAGAATATACTTTTGAAGAACTCATAAGTATCTTTAACATCAATCTTACTGAATGTTTATTTTCACATACTGAAATAAACTCCAGAGAAGTCAAGTTATGGCTGAGACTTAATTTTTTTGTAGAAGAAGAACCAAAAGAGAGCTAGGTGTGATGGTTCGTGATGGTTAATATTACATGTCAATTTGAGTGGACCATGGAGAGTCCCCATATTTAGTCAAACATTATGCAGAGTGCTTTGGATGAACTTAACATATAAATTGGTAGAGTCCATAAAACAGACTCCCTCTGCAATGTGGGCTGGCCTCATTAAATTAGTTCACAGTCTAAATAGAACAAAAAGCCTGAATTCCTCTGAGCAAGAGGGAATTCTTCCTGCCCAATGTCTTTGGTTGTTTTTTAGTATTCATTTTTATTTATTGGCTGTGCCAGGTCTCAGTTCTTAGTTGTAACATGCAGGATCTTTAGTTGGAGCATATGGAATCTTTTAGCTTGGAATGACAACTATTAGTTGCAGCATGTGGGATCTAGTTCCCTGACCAAGGTTCAAACCTGGGCCCCTGACATTGGGAGTGTGGAGTCTCAGCCACCGGACCAGCAGATAAGTCCCCCTGCTCAATGACTTTTAAATTGGAGCAGCAGCTCTTTGTGAATCTTAACTTGATGGCTCTCAGACTGGAACTAAACTATTGGCTTTCCTGAGTCTCTAGCTTGCTAACTCACCTTGAAAATCTTGGGACTTGTCAGCCTCCATAATCACATGAGCCAAATCCTTATAATAAATCAATCTCTCTCTCTATAAAGATATAAGAGATACATGACTCTATATCTTGGATCTGTTTCTCTGCAGAATCCTAAGATCCTGGACATTATATAACATCACAGAAAGGACTTTTCCCATTCTTCAACTCTGCACTGTCTGTTGAAATTTAATATTAGGTGAGAGAGAGGTATCATGCTACACACTCAGGAGTCAATAGGCCCTTCACTGCCCTGGAAGGCCATGAGTGCTATGGGGCCTTCAGCAAGAATAAGGGGAGATAGGGCAGCATAATGCAGGGTATATGATTTATTGTCCTCTCTGATTGGCCAGAAAGAAGACACAGAGTCTTTCTTTGGTGAAGGAAGCCCTTGAATGTATTCTGAATTTCAGGCTGCCTGTCAGTATGATAGTCATTTTGTGTTAGTCTTTATTCTCTGATCAATTTGAGGAATACAGGAATACCTTGGAATTTTTCTCAACAAAATGTATTAATATATTGGTTTATTCTTATAAATATTATTTATAATTACTATTGATTTCCAAACTTAAATCTCAGATTTTTGAGTACATAATACATGTATATCATAAAAATATTTTTATATATATCATAAATATTTGGTCAGTCAATATTTTATCAGTTTTTGCTATATATTTAAATGCAGGGGAATAGTATTATTTTCGAGACTACTATGAGCACATATTAATAATATTTTCTGTAATGTAATTCAACTATAGCAATAGGCTACATGAGAATATCAATATCATACATAGTATAACCCATCATAACAGTAGTACATAGCCCTTGTTACTGTTTAAAAATTAACTTCAGGTTTATTTTATGCAATTTATGTTCTGAAGGACATACAGACACTCAGATCCAAATCTGTATATTAATGAGCTAGCTATGCTATGTTTAGATTTCCACTGTGTCTTTCTTTGATAGTAATTTTAAAATAAAATCTATTATAATACTGACAAGCCTATGCATCTCAACGAAACAAATCAAAGTTCATTTCTTAAAGACCATGATCCTGGGATAAAATATTGTTAAATACTTCATAATCTATTTCATATGCAGCAAAAAAAAGAATAATAGACAGAGGTCATCAGATTTCTCTATTGCCATTTTATGATGTTGGTCAAAGGGTACTTTACTTTTCCCCACATTAGAGATTTGATGGTCTCAGCTTCATTTTAATAACACAGAAATTTAAATGAAATCAAGCCTATTTTGACCCTCATTTGTATTCAGATGGCCATTATGGAGATTGAATTAGAGAAGAGTGGTCAAATATTTTGAATGAGAATTCTGTGGGAAAACTGGAGAGCTGATACATGAAGTCAAGAATAATACATGAAGTCAAGGTAATAGGTTTATGAGAAATAAGTCTTCCTATTTGTTCTACCAAGGAGGTAAATTGGGAAACTTACCCTTTTCTTCACATTTAACTAGTATTTCCTTATTAATATACTTTGTATTGCATTTCACAGCTAACTCAGAGGACTGAGTAAGAATATCTGTGAATAAATTTCAAATAGAAGCCTGGAGATGGGAGATCAAAAGAAGGAGAGTGGGATTAAGTGCTGAGCTCTGGCGAGGCAGCAATTACTCTTCAGGAGGCCAGGGTGTTGCTCAGGTTTAAGAGCCAGTTCAAACTGTTATTTTTTTTTTTTTAATGGTATAGTTGCCATGGCAACCAAAGTACCACATGACATTGATATTTTCCCTCCTGAGAAGAAAACCCATTTTAAAGCAACTGTCATACACCAAAAAAAAAAAAAAAAAAGAAGAAGAAGAAGTTTTCTGATAGACCTACTGAACTTTTAACCTGCTTCCTCAAGGACAAAAAAAAAAAAACAAGTAAAAAATTTCAGAAAGTTTGCCTTATTATTTACAAAATAATCTGAACTCCACCATTCTGTTGACTCTCCTAAAATGCAATCATGTCTTAGTGATACTTAAGCTTATGTCAGGGAAAAGTAAGTGGATAAACTGCTTCTTACTAAAGCAAGGAGACTGTGGCCTATATTTTCCAATAGATGACTGATTGATTTCCTTGAAAGTCTTCCCATTCTGACATTGATCAACCTTGAACACTTTATTTACTTATTTATTCATTCGCTCATTCACTTTCTCTCTTTCTAAATGCCTTCATATTTCTGCCATTGGACATCCATTGTAACACAAGAGTCATTTATCAAAAACTTACTCATGGAAATATAGTCAGCAATCAATGATTTCACTTGACATTAATAAAAGATAAAGAAAGATAGTGCTACGTTGTGTCTGACTCCTGCGATCCCATGAACTGTAACCTTCCAGGTTCCTATAATCATGGGATTCTCTAGGCAAGAATACTGGAGTAGACTGCCATTTCCTTCTCCAGGGGAATTTTCCAACCCAGGAATTAAACCCAGGTCTCCTGCATTGCAGGTAGATTCTTTACCAGCTGAGCTACAAGGGAAGCCCTGATATTAATAAAAGGGTGGCATTAGTTCAAAACTGTGGCTAGCCATCATCTCCCAGTTCATTTATGTAACAGGTTCATTGTCATTATGCTGAGAATATTTTCAGTACATTATGGAATCATGGAAAACACCATAATATTTGGAAAGGATCATAAGTGAAGAGAAGAGGACCAAGAATGGGGCCAGGTAGGGGGTGGTCAAAGATAAGAATAAAAAACCAGCAAAAGGGAGGAAGATGGAACAGTGAGATGATGTCTTTACGTCATGTGCTGATGCTGCTTGCCCACCTCAGCCCCATACCCACTCTAGTGGCATTTTAGACAGTGAGACCAAACTTTTAGCTCCTCTGACCTGACATGGTATTTGCTCCAAGCAGGCTGCATTGACTGTCGGACCTAAGGAGGTGCCCTAAAGCTGTGTCCATGTACTGCCATTCTTATTTGTCTTGTGCCTTAGTCCTGTCTGCTTGCTGGGTCACTGAATGAGAGCAACCTTGTCAGCCTCTACGTCTTTGGACCTTGACCACCTCTCTGTATTCTTAGATATATTAGGCATAGTGTTATGTTGCAAGTTTGATCTGGAAGGGAATATTGTCAAGAACATAAAGAAATCATACTGTGAAGTCAAAAAAAGAATAACATAAGAGAAGCTCAAAGTTGGGTCCAATATTAGTGAATTTCATGGTAAATGTGTATATCAATTTTTCTATGCATTATTAAAAGTATTTTAGGATCTCTGCAAACTCTGTTCTACTGTCTTCTAGCTATAAAAATTATTGTGAGGAGGCCTAAGGTCTGTGTGATACTGGTTCTCTTGTAGATGGCTTATCCTCTTGTAAATGCCTGAAAACAATTTTCCTGGTATTTGTCATGATATTTTAAGCAGCGAATTGAGATCTTTATTTCAGGGAAACGCCCTTCTTATATACTATTTTTTAAAGACTTAGTTACTATGTATTTTTGGCTGTGCTGGGTCTTCATAGCTGTGCTCAGGCTCTCTCCAGTTGCAGTGAGTAGGGGCTCCTGTTCCCTGCAGTGCACAGACTTTTATAGCAGCGGGTTCTCTTGTTGCAAAGCACAGAGCTCAGTAATTGTGGTGCCCAGGCTTAGCTGTTCCAAGGCATGTGGAACCTTCCTAGACCAGGGATCAAACCTGTGTCCCCTGCATTGCTCAGTGTATTCTTAACCATTAGACCACCAGAAAAGCTCCTCTTATACTCTGGTTTGAAAAACGTTGATCTCCATTTATTGGGTGCTTACTTCAAAGGTACCAATGACTTTGGCTTAATTCATTTTCAATGTCATACAGTTTTTTTAAACTTGTTTTAACATGTTTGTCCTTTTTTGTCTACATTTGCTCAAGACTTTTCCTGTAATGAAAAAAAAAGTAACCATGGATTCTGATGATTCTAATGTCATGTTATTCTTCAGAGAAATTATTTTGGCCCTGTATCTATGTAGTTAGATCTGTCATTTCTCTTTTTGTAGCATTTTTTCTTTTATTTATTTTCTTTTTGAAATATTTTTATGAAATCAGTTTTAATAAGATGTCATGATAGAGAATAAAGAAAAAAGAATCTCACTATGCTCAGTGGGTTATATTTTCTTCCAGGCAGTCTTTGTCTAGTTTCTTCTAGCCAGTCTTTCTTTCATCGTGATCTCACCACCTCCTTCCTTTTCTTCCTTCCTATACTTTAGCTACATAGGAGCAATGTCATTTCTCTTCATCTTCCAATGATTAGGGAATTTCTTTGAAAAGCTTCTGCTTGCTCTGATACAATAGTGTAAAATTTTAAATGTTTAATCCTTATAATTCTATCTGAGACTTGTTTTTCCGTCTAAATTGTGGCTTAAAGGTGATTGCTTTTATTCTGTGCACTCAGCTCTTCTCAATTAGGAGAAGGTCGGTGGGTGTAAGAGCTGAAGTGGTTTGGTTTTTTGTTGTTGTCAGACTATGTGACTTCTGCTCTCACTTGTGAGACAGTTAAATCTATTCTGTAACCAAGATTCACTTTACATACTTGGACAGCAGATATCATAGCTAGAGGGATAGCTTCAAGTTTCAGATGTATCTAACACGTTGTTGTTGTTCAGTCTCTAAGTTGTGGCCAACTCTTTGTAAACGCTATAGACCACAGTACAACAGGCTTCCCCGTCATTCAGTGTCTCCTGGAGTCTGCTCACTCATGTCCATTGAGTTGCTGATGCTATCTAACCATCTCATCCTCTGCTGCCCCCTTCTCCTTTTACCTTCAGTCTTCCCCAACATCAGGGTCTTTTCCAATGAGTTGGCTCTTTGTATCAGGTGGCCAGAGTACTAGAGTCTCAGATTCAGCATCAGTCCCTCCAATGAATATTTAGGGTTGATGTCCTTTAGAATTGATTGGTTTGATCTCTTCACTGTACAAGCAACTCTCAAGAGTCTTCTCTAGCCCCACAGTTTCGAAAGCATCAATTCTTCAGTGCTCAGCCTTTTTTGTAGTCCAACTCCCATATCTGCACATGACTACTGGAAAAACCACACAGGCCTTTGTCAGCAAAGTAACGTCTTGCTTTTTAATATGCTGCCTAGGTTTGTCATAGCTTTCCTTCTAAGGACTAAGCGTCTAAATTCTGAGTCACCCTAAAATTATTACTTGCATAACAGAACATTTACTTTACTTTTCTTTTCTTATTTATCCTCACCTCATTTCCAATATTAATTTCCTTACTCCTCAGTTGCAAGAAAGGTAATGGAGGGTACCCAGTCTTCTTCTCATGCTCAAGGATTTGTTTACTCATAAGTACTACTCTCAGGAAATATGAAAATGGTTAAGGATCTTTTTCCCCCAAGAATATTCCATTTATTTCCGTGGTTTTTTTTTTCATTTTTTAAAAGATTTGATTGGTTGATTTGACTTGGCTTCTATTTTCTTCGTAATATTTTTGGAATTTTGACTGTATTTCTTGGCTGTTGTAAGAGAGAGATTCTATGATATGGCTTCAATCACCTGTCTTAACCTGGAGGTTTCCATTTATCTGCCTTTGAAACGAAGTTTCAAAAAGAAAACTTCTTGTTAAATAAACCCAAGGAAGGATTTCAACTTTTTGAGGCACCTTGATCTTTTATATAAAATGTGTAAAGTAGGATCATAGTTGAGGATAATATTTTTCATAAGAATAAACAACAGAAATATTTTCCATTATCTTTCTCTTGTGGTAATATTGATGCCTTATTTCATTGCATTATTGTTTCCCTAGCAGTGGAGATTTTATTTGCATTCTATTTAAAGAAAAATTATTATGTAATTCAGTAATCTCTACATGAGAGCATTTTTCAGTATTTTTACAGACTAATTTTTCTCTTTGACATTGTTTTCATTCAAATACAAAAACTGGAGTTAAAACTCATGCAGAGATTGTGAGAACTTCCAGATTTCTTCTGTACAAACCAATCAGAAAATGTGAAAAAAATTTCCCTTAATTGTTAGGAGGATTTAAAAAGTGACATCAGTATACATTTTTCTCCCCTGGTTTGCTGCTTGAATTTATTCAAACTGTCCTAAAGAAAGACCTTGAAACTTTACTTTAGGAACATTCTTACATTAATTCTGAGCAAATGGACATGAGGTTTTTATAGGTTTTTCCCCTCCCTCACCCCAATCTCAGCTCAGTAGGATACCCAGTTACTTTTCTTTCTATAGTTGCAAATGCTAAAGAGATTGGTGGTAATTTTAGAAAGGCTAACAGCACCTGGAGGTGTCAGTTCTTCATGGCAGCTTGAATTAAAAGGGAATATATACTGATTTGAACCTACTCAAACTTCAGGGGATGCAAGGTTAGAATTAAGCACGGTTCTTTTCAGTGGGAAGATCCAGATAATGAGGGAACAGCAATTTACTTTTCCAATTCAATAAGTCTTCAAAAAAATTTCAAAGCAAGGTCAGGCAAGCTTTTTAACCTCAATGAGTTAATCCAAAGTAACTCGAATGCTTCAGTTTAGCTAGATGGGAGAAACTGGGCCAAACTGTTAAAAATAGAAATAACAGACCACAAAAGATGAAGAAAAAAAATATATTGGACACAAGGAATAGACAACTGATTGCAAAGTAAGAAGAAGGTTCACTTAAATGAGATCTGAAAGGGCTGACTATATAAGAAATACTTGGAGCTTTGCAGAATTAACAGCTTTCAAAAAATGTTTGAAGTAATCTGAATACATATAAAATTTATTTTTTGAATCCAAGGAAAGGCTTTGAAAAAAAATATTGAAACTTCACAAACTAAAAATGATCTGCCAGAGGAGGTGGTCTTCCAGGGTCTGGGTATTAGTGATTACTTAATTGATCACAGGATTTTGAATGCCTGGACTGACCTGAAACAGAGCAGCGATGGTTTGCTGTCCTACTGCATTATGGACTGAATGTCTGGGTTCCTTCCAAATTAATATGTTAAAATCTAACCCCCATTGTGATGGGAGAAGGCAATGGCACCCCACTCCAGTACTCTTGCCTGGAAAATCCCAAGAACGGAGGACCCTGGTGGCTGCAGTCCACGGGGTCACTAGGAGTCGGACACGACTGAGCGACTTCACTTTCACTTTTCACTTTCATGCACTGGAGAAGGAAATGGCAACCCACTCCAGTGTTCTTGCCTGGAGAATCCCAGGGATGGGGGAGCCTGGTGGGCTGCCATCTATGGGGTCGCACAGAGTCGGACACAACTGAAGTGACTTAGCAGCAGCAGCAGCCACTGTGATGGTATTCCAGGGTGAGCTCTTTGTAGGGTAATTAACTTTAATGAGGTCATAAGGATGGAGTCCCCATAATGGAATTAGTGCCCTTATGATAAGAAACTAGAGAGCTTATAGTTTCTCTCTCCACCATGTGAAGACACTGCAAGAAGGCAGCCATCTGCAAACTAGTAAGACAGCTCTTGCATGCATGCTCAGTCGCTCAGTTGTGTCCAACTCTTTGTGACCCCATGGACTGTAGCCCTGCAGGAGGTTTTCCAGACAAGAATACTGGAGTGGGTTGCCATTTTCTACTCCAAGGGATCTTCCTGACCCAGGGATCACACCCGTGTTTCTTGCATTGGCATGTGGATTCTTCACCACTGCACCACCTGGCAATCCCAAGATAGTTCTCACTTAAAACCAAATCAGCTAGCATCTTAAACTTGGACTTCCTGACTTCCAAACTTCACAACATAGATATTCACAGTTTAAGCCACCCAGCTTATGCTATTCTGTATAGCAGCCTGAACTGACTTATACCTAGCATAACTGCTTTTCTAGGTCAAATGTCAAGCAACTAGGCATTTTTGATGGATTAACTCATTCCTGGGGTAAAATAAGCAATGCCTAAAAACATAAAGCAGTTATTTCATTA
This sequence comes from Madoqua kirkii, assembly GCA_006408675.1. Lineage (NCBI taxonomy): Eukaryota > Metazoa > Chordata > Mammalia > Artiodactyla > Bovidae > Madoqua > Madoqua kirkii. The sequence goes on from SJYC01069393.1 coordinate 16,357, forward strand.
TTCATAATGGGCAAATGATGAATGTTCTGAAGGGACAGTTTAGATGCAGTAGCAGTATTGATTTTGAGTAACAGTTCTAAACAGTGCAGACGACATGATGATGTGCAAAGGATATTTCACCCGGCGGATGAGGAGAGAAAGGATAGCAGTGGAAATGAGAACAGGGTGTGCTGATCCAAAAATTGCACTTTAAGTCTGTGTGATGTAAATGGCAGGGCTGCTGCCTTGCAGGTCCTGCAATAGAGAGTTGTGGTATCTAATTCACTGTGCAGCATGTCTCCAGTTCACTCAGCAGCATTATCAGTAATTACAAGGAGAAAGCATCTCACACATTATAAGAATCCAGGTTCTGGCAAAAACGTATCTGTCGTGATCCAACCTGTTTTTTCCTGATGGAGGATCCACATCAGAGCAGGAAGGGCTTTTGCGTTTTGAATCAGTGCTTTCTCCCCTTGCCTGCTCTGTGATGGAAAGTGTTTTGCCTAATTGCACATTTACCAGTATAGCTATAGAATTAGCAAGAATCTCACATTTCTGCGGGATAACCTCATCTCATGTCCATGGCAGGGGATGGGGAGGATTTTAAAACACGGCTCATACAGATTCTTGCTGCAACTAATGTATTTGTATCTTTTCCTCAGATATTAGGGTCAGAAACTTCCCACTCAAGCTGTTACTGAAATATAGAAAACGTGCCATTTTAAATAGGCCTGTTTTTCAGGGTCTGGTTCTAAATGGAAAGTAATTAAAAGTGAGTGTATGTCAACAGATCTGCAGACCCCACCTGGGCGAGTGGGTCTGTTACCCTTTGCTTTCCTAGTACCCTTTGCTTTTCCTGTGTGGTATAAACCTCAGGGACTGACTGGAGGTTATTTTTGTGTTTTAGGGTTGTGCAACTGCTATTTCTAGTAACATTTCTTAAACTCATTTCTGTTGTCTTTCGACTTCCCTAGCAGGCCCTCCAACACTTAGAGATGATGAAACATGTAATCAAAGCTCACAGTTCCCGTCTGTCTACACAGTCACCCACAGTCAGTGTTCAAGATAGAGACATCCTCAGGACAAAGACAATATATTATTCACTTCTGTGTCACCAGCTCACACATTAATATCTGTGTTTTAATAAGTACACCAAGAAATAAGTATACTAATATCCTATTGAATGAATTGATGCAAGTATAGGGGAGGAGGGATAGGGACCAACTTAGGAATTCAGGAAAGGCTTTCTTGAGAGAGTAAAGTTTGAACTGAGATCTGAAGGAAGGTGGGAATTAACTTGGTGAAGCAAGGAGGAAAGAGAAAATAAAGATTTCTTGTGCATCAAATTGTGACCAAAATATTCTACTGACAGTCTCATAGGATTTAAGATAGAGTCATTCTTCATAATAGGATGACCTGCATTCTGGTGCATCAGTGCTAACCTGTGGAAGCACTTGCTGATCTCCAAACCTCAATTAGCTCTTACTGGGTCTCTCTTCTAAGTATGGTATGTTTGTATACAAGTTCCAATCCTGGATATGCTTCTTTCTTTTCCCCTCCTTGATAAGCCCAGTTATAACACTAGACTTACTATTTGAATTATTGTACTATTCCAAATTCTGGTTCCAGGAAAATGTTTCCAGGAATGTGAACCTGAACTCTTTCTTGACTTTGCCGTTCCCTCTTTCTCTGGGTAGATGGCTGTGGATAGATCTGCTATTTGCACATGGAACTATAGATATAATTAGGTATCTTCTTAAACATACTTGTTAGTCATACAACCAGATTCTCCATCACTTTTGTCTGTTTACTAGTTTTTTTATGAACTGTATCCTGTATTTCTGGTGATGATGTTTGCTTGAACAAAAACCACAATTTACTTCTTTGGAGACTCTGCCTGGTCCATCTGATGGAGCTTAAAGTATTTGCTAAGCTATGGCTCATTAACACTTGGTTGGTGGCTACAAGTGAGTCCAGAGTTTATAAGAGCACCTTACCTCACTGGCTTTCTTCGCATGAATAAGTTGTCACTGTTTTCGAATAGTCATATAACTGTTAACCAACATAATATTGTAAGCATCATGAGAAAGTGAAGTTTGATCTCAGATTTAAAGGAAAGTGGAAATTGACTAGAGTGAGGCAAGAGGGACAAATGTTCAAGGCAGAGGAACATGTAGAAAGGCTCTTTGGTAGCATGGGAAATTATGATGGAAGGCTGTGATTCCTGGATAACAAAAATGCCACATAAACTACACTGCCAAACAGAGCTACAGTTTACATAGAAATACGTATACAGGGCCAGGTCAGTCCTTTTTCAAAGCTTTGTCTTAATCCAAGGGTCACTGGAGAAGCATTGGAAAGATTTTGAGCATCTGATTTTCTTTTGGTTTCGCAATGATTCCTTTGGCTATTCTCTGCAGGTTAAGACCTCCATACCTGCACATGATGAACTACATATTGTAAATACCCTCCAAAGTAAGCATGAGAGTAAAACATAGCAGAGCTTACAGGAAGAAATAGAAACTTTAGGTTTTGAAAAATGACAAGAGAATTGAAAATCAGTGTGCCAGACTTACAGTGAGGCTGTAGCTCCCTGGAGAGGGCTGTTGTCCTCTGTATCTTAGATTTTGGATTTTAATAACCTGTTAAAATAGAGGAAAAGAAGATAGAGCCTCATGTCTTTGCCAGGGCGGGGGGGGGAGGTGGATTTGAAAATGATACTTCATATAACAAAAGGATGTTAGAATGACAATATCACATTGAACATTGAAATGATAGTCCAGGTGAGAAAAGAAATTAAAAATCAGCCTGTTATTAACAGAGAGGATTCGATAATTTTTCTACAGTAGGCCCTGGGAGTATATAAACATTACAGTTGTCAGAATTCATAAGTGGAGGTCATACCTACTGTGAACTGAAGAATCTATCTCATACTGTTTGAATGAACCAGGGCACTTTAAACATGGAAGTAAACCAACATTAATCACTTATCTGTAGCACTCTATGCAAATGGAATAAATAATTCCAAATTCTTTCTACAGATTCTTACCTCATCACAGTCTTCACAATATTTTCACAGAAAAAAAACAGTGCTTCACTAAGCATTAAGTACAAAATCCAAAATTAAAAACACACAAAAGAAAACTAATCAGCACTAATGTAAAAAAGAATAAAAAATGAAATTCAAAATTAGACTTCTGAAGTATCTTCAGTGACACACACACATATAATAATATTTAGTTTCTCATGCAACAAGAAACATTTAATGTGAGCAAGATACAAGG
>SJYC01069394.1:0-11117 GCA_006408675.1 Madoqua kirkii
GACCCTGATGCTGGGAGGGGTTGGGGGCAGGAGGAGAAGGGGACTACTGAGGATGAGATGACTGGATGGCATCACTGACTTGATGGACCTGAGTCTGAGTGAACTCCGGGAGTTGGTGGTGGACAGGGAGGCCTGCCATGCTGCAATTCATGGGGTTGCAGAGTCAGACATGACTGAGTGACTGAACTGAACTGAAAGAATATTTTTAAAAGAGAAAGTGGAACATTTGCAATGAAGTCAGCCTACTTAAAAGGAGAATTCTATCAAATGAAACATTTATTTATGAAATACATTATCACATTTATTTCTAAAACCATGTAATCTCACTTATCAGCATTTCTTTAACATTTACATCTCTTCTCAGTCAGCATCACTACAAGATCATGTTTTCCAGCATTTACTCCTGAAATGTTCAAATACTCTCATGCAAAGCGATAAGACCTTGCAAAGAAAGCAATAGATCTATTCTGCTGAGTTCTCAATTTAAACCTCAATGATGATGATGACAGTACTTTCATAAAACCCTGAGGTATGAGCTTTGCTTCTGATTACCATTGTTCTTAAATTTTATTGAGCCAGTTACTTCAGGTATCTAAGGAGACAGCTAGGTACTTTCAGATGTTGCATTCACACTTTGAGGCTACCTTACCTGATAGCACCATAGTGAGCCATAAGCATTTACTGAGCCTGTAGACTGCATAGCCTATTCCTTTAAAATAGTTTCCTTCCTATGAAAGTCTGAGGCAAATGATTTTGTGGCCAAATATACCATCTTACTCATTCCAACTCATGTAAGTAAACTTCAAAATAGACTACAATATGCATCATGAACTTCCCTCATCACCAATAAGCATTAAAAATAATAGACTCACAACTCTTGCTCATTTAAATACATGCTATGTACTACTTATATTCTATCCCAGTCCACTTTGATAATTTCCAGAACTTCTCTCCTTGAGACATCTAGGAGACAACTCCTGTAATTGTCAGAAGAGAGAAAAGATATCAATGCCATTATCTTTTATTTTGCCAAACTCAGATGACTTCATAATTAAGTATAGCTTCATGAATCAGAATTATGGCTTCACTTTATGCAAATATTCAATGAGACAATTTAAACTGTATCTTAGGTAGATCTCACAGTGTGACTGAAGTTATGAAGTTTTATCTGGGGGCTGCTTGGATCTTTATTTACTGTGACTGGAGATACTTCCCCACACCTCTCTTACAAGTTTTCTTGGGCGGAAAGCAGCCTCAGTAACTAGAAACTTGGGCTAGAAACTGAAAGCCAGTCTAAATTTTACCTTTGTGCCAAGGAAAATGGGTTTCCCTTGTGGCTCAGCTGGTAAAGAATCCACCTGCAATGCAGGAGACCTGGGCTTGAACCTTGGTTTGGGAAGATCCCCTGGAGAAAGGAAAGGTTATCCACTCCAGTCTTCTGGCCAAGGGCTGAATAGTCCATGGGGTTGCAAAGAGTCAGACACAACTGAGCGACTTTCACCTTCACTTGGGAAAACATGAGAGTTTTTATTTTCCATTTTATATGTTTGATAAATCACCCACCAAAAGGCTATGGTAGGCCAAGATAATTACATGCCAGACAAATGGCCCTAAAAACAGATTTCCTCCACTTCCTTTATGTCACAATGAATGTAACTACCTCTCTTTTCTAGGACCAGAAATACAATTATCTGAGGAATTTCCCACATCTTTGTATACTAGAAGAATGAGATCCTAATGATTGGAATTTGGGGTTCTGTTTCAGAACAGTGAAGAGATTATTTGCCATTCTAGAATATTTTGTTCAAACTTTTTATGTAACACACAAAAGAAAATAAATACACTCATGTAATAATTCTATATTGAGTTTAATAATGTTGGCAACTCATCCTTTTAATTATTCATTCACCACCTACTGACAATTTCAAAATTGATATTTTCCAACCAGTTTATACAATACAGCAAAGTTCCAACAAAAACAAAAATAATCCAAGACACCACAAGCTAGCAATAATACTAGTAATATCTTTCACCTAGATGTAACTGAGAGAATGTATATGACTTCCTCATTTAAGAATACAATACAAATATGCTCATCATCAAAATATATTTTTGCAATACTATTATTTTAAGTTGAAATTAATAATGTAAGAAAACTATATATATAAAGAGGATGAGTTATGATTTTAATATTGATTCTATGACTCCAGGATGATTAAATCAAATAGGATTAGTATTATATATTCTTCCTTCTCTTTATTTTTCTTTTTGCTAAAACCTACAGTTCAATCAGTTTTGACCAATACATATACCTGTGTGGTGAAAAAAATGAAAGTATTAGGTGCTCAGTTGTATCCAACTCTTTTGACCCCATGGACCGCAGCTGTAGCCCACAAGGCTCCTCTGTCCATGGAATTCTCCAGGCAAGAATACTAGGGTGGGTTGTCATTTCCTTCTCCAGGAGATCTCAACCCAGGGATTGAACCTGGCCCTTCTGCATTGCAGGTGGATTCTTTACCATCTGAACCACCAGGGAAGCTCATACACTCATGTAACCTTAGCCCTGTTTGGATTGGACAGTATTCATTAACACATAAAGATCCTTTATGGCCTTTCCTAGTCAATATCCTTTCATCCACCACAACAACTGATCTGATTCCTACCACACAGTTTTGGCCATTTCAGAACAGCATATAAGTGAAAGTGTTAGTTGCTCAGTCATGTTTGACTCTTTGAGACCCCATGGACTGGGGCTTGCCAAGCTCTTCTGTCTGTGAAATTCTCCAGGCAAGAATACTGGAATGGGTTTCCATTTCCTTCTCCAATATAAGTGGAATCATGCAGTAAATACTCTGCTATGTCTGCATTCTTTCACTTAACATGTTTTGAAATTACCCATGTAGCCATTCATTTCTTCTTCCTTTCCTAAATGGTATTCCACAATTGGGATAACCATTCCCACATGGATGGCCCATTGTTTGGCAGTTTTTAATAAAGTTAAACATATGTATACCTAATGACCAAGTTATTATATCTCCATATATTTAAATGATGGGAAATAAAGCATATGTTCAGAAACTATACAGAATAGCAGCTTTATTTATGACTATGTCATAATAGGTTACTGATTCTCAGGTGGTATCAGTTCTTTAGAAAAGCAAAATTATAGAAATGAACTATAAAATAAAGGTTTGCTACTTTTTAATTTGAGAGAATTTTAAATCTTCTGAATCTTGGTTTGGATTCTGTGAAGTAATAGCAACCAACATTTTCTATCATAGTGTATCACTTTCATTTGTTTTAACAGTGGCACAATCTATCACATAATCATGTTCTGTTCACCAAACAAATTGATGAACATAGAACATACTTTTATTTATTGGTATTTTAAGTGAAACTACAGAGCAATTTCCTGTACATACACCCATTTATATACCTCTGAATAATTTTTAAGAGATACTATTAGGAGTAGAATTTACAATAAAAAGTAAAAACATAATTTACTAAAAATTGATTGGGCACTATGGCAAAATTATTCTCAAAAAACCTCTACCAAATTATCCTTCAACTAGTAGACTGTGGTTAATATAGCTCTCCCATCCTAATGACAATCTACATGTCGAATAGGCTTGTTAAGTAACTCCTGTTTTCATCAATGAAAATAATATGTTGTTGAAAATTAAAATTCCTCCCTATTCATACTGACTTAAATCTTATGTAAATCTTGATTATCTATTCATGCATGCCCTACTCATGCCCTTTGCACATATGTTTTCAAATATTTATTTTTTTTATTTGGCTATGCCAAGTCATAGTTGTGGCATGCAGGATCTTGAGTTGCAGCACGTGGGATCTAGTTTCCTGACCAGGGATCAAACCTGGACCCTCTGCATTGATAACGTGGAGTCTTAGCCAGTGGACCTTTAGGGAAATGCTCTACTTAGCACACTATTAGATGTTTAATAATTCATGCATGCTCTACTCATGCCCTTTGCACATATGTTTTCAAATATTTATTTTTTTTATTTGGCTATGCCAAGTCATAGTTGTGGCATGCAGGATCTTGAGTTGCAGCACGTGGGATCTAGTTTCCTGACCAGGGATCAAACCTGGACCCTCTGCATTGATAACGTGGAGTCTTAGCCAGTGGACCTTTAGGGAAATGCTCTACTTAGCACACTATTAGATGTTTAATTATTTATGTTAACACTAAATATTTATTCATGCCTTTTGTCTAGCTTTGCTTGGTTTTATCATTTTTAAATGAAATAACAATAATATATAGCTACAGTATTTCTATGAATGCCTAACTTAAAATAGCACTATATTTTAAGAGTTATCCATTGATTTAGTTGGGTATAGAAATGACTTAGCAGCAGTAGCAGCAGCAGCTCATTGTTAATGGTGAATTTTATTCCACTGTATATATATATATGACAAAATTAATATTTAATTCTATTATCTATAGTGTCTGGAGGAATTCTAATTTCTATGTTTTAAAAAAATGCTACTACAAACTTTCAATTCCACATGTCCCAGTGCTCAAGTGCAAAACATTCTCATTAGATGAGTTTATCTTCTCACCTTTTAATAGGATCTTTTAATGAAATAAGTCCTTGTTTTAATGCAGTTCTTTTTTTCATCAAACTTTTATTTGTAGTTTGCATTTCTGTGCCATGTTTAAGAAACCTTCAATTGAAATTTCACTTCTTGTTAAGATATCTGCTTATGCCATAACAACAACAGAGACCAACTAAATTTTTTAAGGGCACTAGAGGATATTGGAGGACTGTGGCTGTGAAAAATTGTGAAGAAACTAACTTATGAAAAGGGAAGAGAATTTCCCAGTTGAGTCCTATTCAAGTCTGCTATTTAGTTCAAAAACTTCAGTAACCAATATGGTGATCCTGCTGTAATGATAGACATCAAGACTAATAACACAGAAAAAGATAGTTCATAAATAGAACCATAGATAGTAACAAGTTTTTGCCAGAGGTACCACTACAGTTTAACAGGTGAAGTTCTTTTCCCATAAATGGTGCTATAAAAATTGGATATCTGTATAAAATTTTTTGAATCTACTCTTAATACCAAAAAGGTCCTACTATTTGCATTTTTAAAAAAGCTAAAAAGTTAGAGATGGATCACAGACCTAAAAGTGAAGGCTAAACTTGTGAAAGTTCATGAAGAAAATAGAAGACAATTTCTTCATGACCTTGTGGTGAGCCACAAATTGCTGAGCAAAAACAAGAAATCAATTAATTTAAAAAGGGGAAAACTTGTGAAGACAGAATTCATGACTGCAAAATGCAAATAACCAATACATAACTGACATTTAATATAGTTTTTAGAAAAACATAAAATAATATATTTTGGTATGTCATACCCATTTGGCTAAGAAAATTAAAATATGATCATGTATCTTGTTGGGTAGAGCATGAAAGAAAGAGTTTTTTCATGGAAATATAAATTGAGAAAACACTTGGGAGGAGAATTTGGTAATACATAGTAAAATTAAAGCTATGCATATAATCAGATCTAGTAATTTCACTCCTAGGTATACATGGTAACAATACTTTTGTAAATGTGCACACAGTTTCAAGAAGGCTCAGGACACATGTTTGCAGCAGCAAAGATTTGGCAAGAGTGAAAATATCTTTCAATTATAAAGGGATGAACTACTAGGCATTTATAGAACATACCACAAACAAACAAATCCAAATATGTAACTTTTTAAAGTGCATACAACGTTACTAAAAGAGAACAAATTTGGAATCACAAAGTGCAAGCATTCACAGTAAACATAAAGCCAGTATGCTCTCTATCCAGAGTAGAATTAAAACAAAAATAGAGATTTCTGGCAAATGATGCAATATGGATTATCAGTAATAGACTTCTAAATAACACATGGGTCAAAATATAAATCAAAAGAGAAATTCTGAAGTGTTTTGAGTTCAATAAAATTTAAAGCACAATATATTAGAATTTAGGGATGCTGAAAAAGTGGTATTTAGGAAGAAATTTATAGATAAAATACAGATACTAGAAAAAACTTTTAAATTATAACTTCCTCTTCTACCTTAAAAAAACAAGAAAAAAGAGCATATTAAAACCAAAGTAAGTAGAAGGAAGGTTACCTAAGTTATTCTATGTAGCATAATTGATATCTGAACTGGACAAAAACATTTACACAGAAATAATATCTGACAAATTCCTCTTATGAAAGTATATGCAATAATTCTAACCACAATTTCAGCAAATTCAATACAAAAATCTTTTTAAAATATACTTCATCATGATCGAGCATGATATTCTCCCCCAAATGCAAGGTTGTTACAGCATGGGAAAATCAGTCAATGCACTCACAACATGAACAACCTAAACAAAGAAAAATCAAAGACACAAAAAAAGTCTCATAAAAAGCATTTCACAAATTTCAATAATCACTCATGATCAAAAACAGACAGTTCTCAACAAAAGAGTGCATATCTACAAAATCTCTATAGCTAACTTTATGCTTAATAGTGGTATGTTCATTCCAGTTAGGAAGATTTTCCCCACCTCCATGTTATGAATGACATCACCTATGTTAATTTCAGTTTGAATAGTTTCATTTCCTATATTTAAGTCGTCTCTTTTGAATTTATACTAGATCTACACTCTGATCTCTTTTAAATTTATACTAGAGTATGAAACAATGCATGATTCTTTTTCTTTACAAATATTATAGGACGTAACCATTTATTAAGGAGTTTATCTTTTCTCTACTAATTTTCCTAATTTTACTTTGTTATGTTCTAAACTTCCATATGCACTTGGGTTTATTGCTAACTTTTCATTGTGCTGGATTGGATTGGCTGGTTATTTGTCCACCAATACCAACTACACTGTTCTAACTGTGTTTAAAATGTGTGTGTGTGTTAGCCGCTCAATTATGTCCAACTCTTTGTGACCCCATGGACTTACAGCCTGCCAGGCTCTCCTCTGTCCATGGGATTCTCCAGGCAAGAATACTGGAGTGGGTTGCCATGTCCTCCTCCAGGGGATCTTTCTGACCCAGGGATCAAGCCCACGTCTCCTGCATTACAGGTGGATCCTTCACCATCTGAGCCACAGGGAAGCCCTATGACAGTTTTTTATAACTGGTGGCATCATGTACACACTGCTCTTCTTTTGCAGAATTGTCCTAATTATTCCTGCATTTTCTTATTTATCTATAAGAACTTTAAAATAAATAAGTTGATATTTTAAAAAATATTTTAAGGAAAAATTTGATGTCAGGTGTTTTTTTTTGCATTTTTATCTCTCTGTGTATTAATTTATCTTATTTTTTGTTTAGTTAAAAGACCTTAGGAATATCAGGTTATCCTAGAGACACACATCATAAATGAGAGAAAAATGTTTCTTATGATACTGTTACTCTAGGTATAGGTCAGCTTGAATCAGACTATCACATGAAAATTCAGGTAATTGTCTTTGAAATTTGGGAACAGATTTTTTCAGATCTGTGTGGCTTATCTGTCTTTGATAAATCATTTTGCCCGTGAGATGAACAAGTGTCTAAATAAATGAGTCTGTAGATTTGTGCAAACTCTGGTTAAGGATTCTCTCAATTTTTTCAGTAACTCTTTCATGAGATATTTCTGAAATATCCCTGGCTTGCAATTATCTCACAGGAAATTCATGACTAAGTTTTTTTTATTTCTGCTGTTATATTTTGATTTCATATTATTCAGAAGAATATCAAATGGGTAATTTTATTCACTGACAAAGTGCCTTGATTGAAAAGGGTTTTGGGGTTATTAACCTCATGGTAAATTTGTGTTATCTCAGTAAAACTTTTGCGAGCTTGAATTTCAGAATTGCTCTTTAACACCAAAGAAACAAATTTGCTTTAAAATAGCAAAAATTAAAATAAAAAATAAAGTGACTGCACTTTTCTCTTTTACTCTACTTTTAAAACCTTAAAAATGGCATTTTCAAAGTTTAGGTGGACAATTTTAGACTCACACATTGGGTTTTACTTCCCCAATTGATAACAATAGGATTAAAGCAAATACTCTGATTACAATAATTAGATTTTCATAAGTAACTATTTATTAAGAGTTCTTCTCCAATGTTTAAGTATAGACAAAAATTTCACATAGTAATATGCACTGATATTTTATAAAATACAATAGAAACTTAATTAAATTCTGCCTAATAAACTTACCTTAATATTATCCAATCATTAGAGCTTTTAATAAATTCCTTACATCTAGATACTTTAAAAGAGGGATACTTATGGCTTTATTTAAAAAAAATAATAAATTTTCATTTTAGAGATTTTACATTCACAGCAAAGTTCCCATAAAATCCTGCCCTCGCACGTGCATAGCCTCCCATTTTTAATAGCTCCCACCAGAGTGATTTATTTGTTACAGTCTATGAACTGTACTGGCACATGTTTAATACTCCAAGTCCATAATTTACATTAGGGTTCACTCTTGATGTTACAAATTCTATGGTTTTAGTCAAATGTATAATGACATGGATCTGCCATTATGGCATCATACAGAAAAGTTTTCTGCCCCCAAGTCCTCTTGATCTGTCTATTTATTCTTACCTCTCCTAACCCTCAGATGCTCCTACTGTTCTATAGTTTTGCCTTTTCCACAATGTCACATGGCAGAATCACAGGATGTAGCATCTTCAGATTGGCATCTTTCTCCCAGTAACACGTATTTAAGGTTCCTCCATATCTTTTGATGGCTTGATAGCTCTTCATTTGAGCACTGAAAAATACTGTACTGACTGTATGTAACACTGTTCATTCATTCACCTGTTGAAGGACATCTTGGTTGGTTCCAAATTTTGACAATTATGATTAAAGCTGCTGTATATGTCCATGAGCAAGTTTTCGTGTGGACATAATTTTTCAGCTCTTTGGGGTAAATACCAAGAAGCACAATTACTGGATTGTATGGTAAGAGTAGCTCAGTTTTGGAAGACATCACCCAACTGTTTTCCAGTGTGGCTGCCCTTTGTGCATTCCATCCAGCAGTGCATGAGAAGCCCTGCTGCTCCACATTCCTGACCACGTGTGTTGTCAGCATTTCGACCAGTCTAATAGGTGTGCAGTGGAACCCCGTCATTGCTCTGATTTGCACTTGTCTTATAACTAATGATGTGGAGAAATTTTCATATGCTTATTTGCTACATATACATATTTGCTAAATATATATTATGCTATATATATGTAGTAAATATTCACTGGAAGGACTGATGCTGAATCTCCAATACTTTGGCCACCTGATGCGAAGAGCTGACTCTTTAGAAAAGACCATGACACTGGGAAAGATTGAGGGCAGGAAGAGAAGGGGACGACAAGACAAGATAGTTGGATGGCATCACCAACTCAATGGACATGAGTCTGAGCAAGCTCCAGGATATGGTGATGGACTGGGAAGCCTGGGCGTGCTACAGTCCATGGGGTCACAAAGAGTTGGACATGGCTGAGCGACTGAACCACAATGTATTTCTGGCTTCCCAGGTAGCACTAATGGTAAAGAACCTGCCTGCCAATGCAGAAGACATGAGACACGCAGGTCTGACCCCTGGGCCAGGAAGATCTGCTGGAGTACGAAAAAGCAACCCACTCCAGTATTCTTACCTGGAGAACCTCATGGAAGGAGGAGACTGGCAGGCTCCTCCACAGTGTCGCAGAGTCGAACACGACTGAGTGACTAACCACAGCACAGCACATACATACCTTCTTTGGTGAAGTGTCTATTTAGACCCTTTGCTCATTTTTCAATCGAGATATCATTGAATTTTAAGAGTTCTTTGATTATTTTAGATAACAGTCTTTCTGACCCCTGGGCCAGGAAGATCTGCTGGAGTACGAAAAAGCAACCCACTCCAGTATTCTTACCTGGAGAACCTCATGGAAGGAGGAGACTGGCAGGCTCCTCCACAGTGTCGCAGAGTCGAACACGACTGAGTGACTAACCACAGCACAGCACATACTACCTTCTTTGGTGAAGTGTCTATTTAGACCCTTTGCTCATTTTTCAATCGAGATATCATTGAATTTTAAGAGTTCTTTGATTATTTTAGATAACAGTCTTTAATTTGATGTGTCATTTGCAAATATTTGCTCCCAGTCAGCAGTTTATCTTCTCATTCTCTTTTAACATTGTCCTTCACAGAAGTTTTCCATTGTAATGAAGTCCACTTTATCTATAATTATTTCAAGGATTATTTCTTTGTTGTTGTATCTAAAAGGTACCCAAGCATTTGTCTGTTTGTGTGTATGTGTGTGCACTACCTTTTAGGAGTTTTATAGTTTTTGCATTTAACATTTAGGTCAGTGATCTATTTTGAGTTCATTTTTCTGAAGGATGTAAGATTCATAATTTGCATATGGATGTTCAGTTGTTCCACAACATTTGCTAAAAAGACTATATTTGCTTGATTGTAATTTTAGTCTTTTTAAAATTTTGGAGAAGGGTTTTTGTAAAGAATTCAAGTCGCTAGTTTTTCTGTGTTTCTTAATCTTCTGCTTCCAAGTTGATTTTATAGAAGCTTTTAAAAACCACAAGCAATTTCCAAGCACTACATGTCCAACCACTGTGTCAAGCAGATTCTATGTGGATTACAAAAAACAGGCTGCTCCATAATGGGTCCGCATTTTGAAATTGATAAAGTAAATGTATTCTAAATAATGAGAAAGTAAAATGTTTACTGTGTAACTCTCCCTAAATGGAGTAGGAAATGCAACTCATTCTAGTATTCTTGCCTGAAGAATCCCATGGACAGAGGAGCCTGGAAACTACAGTCCATGGGGTTGCAGAGTCTGACACAACTGAACACACACAAACACATAACAGGCTATCTTACAAAGGAAGCTGAATATGGTGTGATTGACTAAGTTACCAAGCTATTAAAACTGCCAGTACTGAAATGGGCCTCAAGAAGAAAGTATATAGGAAGTTCAGTTCAGTTCAGTTGCTCAGTCGTGTCTGACTCTTTGCAACCCCATGAATCGCAGCATACCAGGCTCCCCTGTCCATCACCAACTCCCGGAGTTCACTCAGACTCACTTCCATTGAGTCAGTGATGCCATCCAGTCATCT
>SJYC01069395.1:0-36444 GCA_006408675.1 Madoqua kirkii
CCACCTGTGCTAATATTCTGCAATGACTATAGTACAATATAAAGCCAAGAGATTGGCATTGGTACAATCCACAGATTTATTCAGATATCACCAGTACTACATACATTTTTTACTTTATCTATATGTGTATATGTATAGTTCAGTCTAAAGATCGGTCCTGAGTGTTCATTGGAAGAACTGATGCTGAAGCTGAAACTGCAATACTCTGGCCACCTGATGTGAAGAACTGACTCATCGGAAAAGACCCTGATGCTAGGAAAGATTGAAGGCAGGAGGAGAAGGGGATGACAGAGGATAAGATGGTTGGATGGCATCACTGACTCAATGGACATGAATTTGGATAAACTCCGGGAGTTGGTGATGGACAGGGAGGCCTGCACGTTGCAGTCCTTGGGGACACAAAGAGTCAGACACGACTGAGCAACTGAACTGAACTGAACTGAATATGTATAGTTCTATGTAATTTTTCATTTATCATTAGTTATTGTAGATGCATATATCACCAATCTTTCTGACTATTTAGGTCAAGTTCTAAGATGTAGAAATCCTGAATCCAAAGTTATGAAAATTATTAAGGCTTTTCAGATATATGATTAAATTGCTTGACAAAATATCTTAACCAGTTTACACAATTACTGGTATATCTGTGAGCTACTATTTTTTCATGTCATCTCAGAAACACCAGAGGTGTAAAATAGTATCCTGTTGTTCAATTTGTTTTTCTCTAATTACTGGTATATTTGTTATAAATGCAATTTTTGGAACTCCTGTTATGGTCTAGAAGAAACAGATACATCCCTCCTTATTTCTCCATGAAATACAGAGAGAAGTCCTGGACATAATACATAAAACAAGCACACAGAAACTCTGAAAACTGGGAAGATGAAGGCAGACTTGTTAGGGGCTTTGGGACTCAAGGGATAAAACAGCAGTGACTTCCCTCTGTTTTCCTTTTCCTTTCATTTATCTTGCTGGACACAGAGGACAACAATGTAGAGTCTCCAATGGGTGGAGAGGAAAAAGGCCTAAAGAAATGCTTGCTTTTCTTAACCAGAGGACTGGGAAAGGCTAGCTAAGCAGGCAGAGACTTTCTGACATACTGTGCCCTACTCCAGCCAAACACCACGGGGAGGGAAATCCATATGGCCACCTGGGTCCTCTTGCCTCGTGTGGTGCTGGCGTCAAGGGAGGCTAATTTCCATCTCTGCCCAGCAGCAATGACCCAGCACTTTCCTCCCAACTCCAGACTTGGGGAAGGAGGCAGGTGAAAAGCGAAGCTCTTTAAACTTGAATGTGAAGTCCTGGACAAGTAATTACTTATTTCAAAACCAGAGTTTCCCAGGGGGAAAATGAATCATTTTAAAACATCTGCAACAAATTAAAATATAGTTAGTAATTCTAGAATAGCATTTTTAATGTTACAGACAATGGAAAATACCTCACTTGTGATGAGAACGGTAGCAAAATAATGCACTGCAAACTGTAACAACATTCATTTTTTTTACTTATTTCAAAACCAGAGTTTCCCAGGGGGAAAATGAATCATTTTAAAACATCTGCAACAAATTAAAATATAGTTAGTAATTCTAGAATAGCATTTTTAATGTTACAGACAATGGAAAATACCTCACTTGTGATGAGAACGGTAGCAAAATAATGCACTGCAAACTGTAACAACATTCATTTTTACTGGTCTGTGGTATTAAGTGTTGCTGATCTGTTTTATGAAGATTTAAATTCACTCATCTATGTGAAGATTTGTCAGAAACATGCTTTCAAAGACCTTCCTAATAGACTTGGCAGGAAAGTGTTTGCTTTGTTAAACCCTGGAGAAGAGCAGTGCCCTCAATTTAGCCAGGCTGAGAACCCTCCCAGCTGTGTTGTTTTTTAGTCTCTAAGTCACGTCCGACTCTTTGCAACCCTATGGACTGTAGCCAGCAAGCCTCCTCGTTCCATGGGAGTTCCCAGGCAAGAGTACTAGAGTGGGTTGTCATTTCCTTCTCTAAGGGATCTTCCTGACCCAGGGGTGGAACTCATATCTCCGCATTGGCAGACAGATAGATTCTTTACCACTGAGCCACCAAGGAAGCCCTCCTAACCATGTGTGCAATGTTTTTTGCATAGGAGCTACCTTCTTGCACTAACCTTTTGCATTAGCTCTGTCTCTAAGTGCCTGCTCACTGTTACCTACAAAAAGACAATTCATTCATTTTGCTTTGGGAATACATTTAAGTTTACAAATGAAACTGGATCTAACTGCTTTGAGTGAAACGATAATTCACAGGCAAGTCAGCCTCAAGGAATTAAGTCGATATTTGAGGGAAAAGTATTTTTTAAAGAGGTCTATGCTCAGACCAAAACTACAAATAATTTTACTCACCACTTGAGATTTTCTTAGTAATTAATCATTATTGTGAAATAGACAAACATTGTTATTCTTTGGTCCAGAAGGCTGTGCAGTCTGTCAAGGAAAAGAACAAAAAAAGAACAATTTCTTCTCTCTTATATTTACAAGTCTGGTCAGGTTAGATTTTAGATGGTACCAAAAAGCCAAAGTCTTATGTCAGACACCTATGTGGGCCTAATAATTCAGCCTAAAGATGACTATTATGTCTCTGTCCCAGAATTTAACCTAAGAATCTCAGTTTTAGTGAGACTTTGATGAGCAAAAAAGAATGTTAAGAAAACTGATCACTTGCTTTAAAGTAGCCAAAGGTAAAAAGTCTATGACCATTAGTAGTTCATGACTCAACATTAGTAACTGGTTGGTAACTACTAACATTTGTAGCCAGACAGTAACTAGTCAGTAGGACAAATTACCATATATAATCTTATATATGTAAGAATATTGTTCTCTACATGGTATTCATCAAAGAGGATTACTTCTCAGGCAAAGTGAGTTGTTCAAAAAGTCTTTATGACTACCTTATCTATTATAAAGAAATTTGTAGAAATTATAACTATTACAATTATAGATTCAAAATATTCCAATATTGTGGTATTTTTAGTACCTATTTATATACAGCAGAGGTTAATAGACCCAGAAGACATCTCTAGGACTATTTTTTATTGTTGGCTTACATAATAGCAACAATTTTAATTTCTTGAGTTCTTTGTACACTACTAACTTAAGGTAAGTTAAGCTCTACACCTAAGGGTACAGGTGACAAACCTCTGTCTCAAGGGATTCAAATGAGGCTCCTCAGTCCATGTAGCTAAGTAACTGATAAAACAAGGACAAAGGTCCAGAACTGTCAAACTATCTACGTTTCTCTAGACTGCTTTCTGATGGTTACGAAATTTGTTGATCAAAGCACAATCTTCTTATGTATCCTTAGGATGAACCAGTTAAACATGTATTCCTTAAAGAGAACAGATATGTGTTTCCCCAATGTTTACTGAACCCTAGACTGTTCGTTTTACAAAAATTAAACAGATTACTAATATATCAGCAGCATCCATCAACTGTCTACTATAGTTAAAACTGGGCTGATTGCTTTATGCACTTCATTGCACTTAATCCTACAAGAAGGCTGTGAGGTGTACATTATTGTTACAACCATATACCGATGAAGAAACTGAACTCAGAGTGTTTAGTGACCTTGCTAAAGGTCACACAGCTATCATGTATCCGAGCTGGAATTTAAAGTC
The DNA here is from genome assembly GCA_006408675.1 of Madoqua kirkii. Lineage (NCBI taxonomy): Eukaryota > Metazoa > Chordata > Mammalia > Artiodactyla > Bovidae > Madoqua > Madoqua kirkii. The sequence goes on from SJYC01069395.1 coordinate 3,652, forward strand.
AAGCCTGTCTAACACTATGATAAAAGGCTGAAAAAGCACAGGTTGTCACATACACTCATGAATATAATAAGCACCTTGTCCTACTCCCTACTGATAAGCTAGTCTTCCCACCTTCTGATTATTATTACCATCTTCTCATGACTTTGATCTGAATAGCTGCCTTTAAATTTTAAAATTGTGTGGCTTAAAAAGAGGCAAGTGGTTACTCTGCCACTGTTCTCCAGATAAAGGGGAAAAGTACTCTAAACCATTACATATTACTCACTATGTATTTTCCCCATCCTTCCTCCTCTCTCCTACATGCATGAGCTGTTTACCTGACTGTGCTCAGCTAGCAACATCTTCCCTGGTGGCTCAGGTGGTAAAGCATTTGCCTACAGTGCAGGAGACCTGGGTTTGATTCCTGGGTCAGGAAGATCCTCTGGAGAAGGAAATGGCAACCCACTCTAGTACTCTTGCCTGGAAAATCCCATGGACAGAGGAGCATGGTAGGGTACAGTCCATGGGGTTGCAAAGAGTTGGACACAACTGAGTGACTTCACTTTCAATAACATGCTACATTTTAAAAGGAGTTACAGAATTCGAAGTAATTCAGCAGCTCTTAACCTTTCCTGACTCACCATATAAGAATTCTATTTAATGACTCACTGTTATTAATGGCAGATATATTGAGACTTCAAGCAATAGTGAACAGCCCTTTCTTCTACCCAAATTCCCTTCTGTTTAACTCTCTGCTCCATTTTCCACTGGCAAAAGCAAAGGGAGGCCATCGGATATCTGAGGTTGTCACATCAGTCTTGCCCAGTATCTGCACAAATCTGATGGCAATTTCTGAAACTAGGAGAGTTAGGCTTGTCACTTCGTTTTGCAGTTTCTGGGCTCATCTTCCGGCAGAGGAAGATTGTCCAGTGAGGCACTGTGTGCACGCTTTTGCTTGAGACTTGTTTGCACCACTTTTGAACTTCTGAGTCTCCTGAAATATGTTTCAAGACAGTTACAAAAAGGATGCTTTCGGGGTTGACTAACTGACCCACTGTAATATGGCCTCGAAAAGACAGAAACTGAATGAGATAAAGAAAGTAACTTTCAGAGTGAAACCCAAATCGCTATCGGAGAAAAAGCCAACAACACCAGCAATACCCTCTCTCTCTCTGCAGAGAAGAACTTTGTGTTTTCTTAGGATCTGACAATGGACCTTCACATCCTGAGGCATAAGATGTGGAAACATTGAATTACTCTTCTGTTGGTATGATCAGAGGTTCCGTTTCCCTCTCTCTCTCTCTCCAAGCACTCCTATTAGTGAAATCATAGGAATTTTATAGCACCTCCCTTTCCCACTAAGCTTCAAACTTTCCAAAACAGACACAGTGCTTGGTAGGGTGTCATGCGCTAGTCTTCCTCTTAGTGATGCAACATTCAGTGGGGGAATCTTGGCCTGCTCTTTCTCTTCTAAGGATATACCTAGGACACTGTTTTCTGCCAAGCAGTGTGACATCCTGACCTACTAACAGTTTAAATTATGGTCAGTCATTGACAACATCCATTCATATGGGAGACAATTAAATGCTCAAGCCATCTGTCATTACTGTGGTATCTTTTCAGTCAATTTTGCTCCAAACATTTGATGAAACCCAATTTTATAAAGAATGCTGCTCTATTGTCTCCACTTGATTTAACAATCCATCCTATTTACTGTCATTATGCTCTGGGCTACGATATATACTACTGCTGTCATTCTATAGGAGGAAACATAAAGGAAAAATATTTAGAAAGATTCGAAAATAAATTGACTGAAGGGAGAAAAAAATTGCAGTCAAAGTTTGTGAATAATACGTTTTTAATAAAAGGAGTACTTTAAGTGTTTGGGAGCTTCTCTGGTGGCCCAGACAATAAAGAATCCACCTGCAAGGCAGGAGATCCAGCTTCAGTCCCTGGTTTGGAAAGATCCCCTAGAGAAGGAATTGGTTACCCACCCAATCCAGTATTTTTGGGTAACTGCATGGACAGAGGAGCCTGGCAGACTAAGGTCCATGGAATCGTGAAGGGTCGGACATGATTAACACACTTTAGGTATAATAACACATACATTTCTTCTATGCATTAAAAAAATGGTAAATAATTAGCAATAAGAAGTATATAAGAGAGTATTAGGTACTGTTTAGAAAATAGTAAGAGGCAATGATAAGAAGGTATTCTTCATATAAGACTTGTTTTGTGGGTTTTTAAAAAAAACAATCTTAAATAGATTTCTCATTAAACTTCTTGCTAACCACAAGCCGCAGCTGCATGGTATCTCCCACTGCTCCATGCTGTGAGTGTTGTAGGTTACAATTTTTTTAAAAAAGTGTTAGTATCTCTGTTATCACTTCTGTTGATTCAGAGCAGCTGGTGATTTTATTAGCAAGAGTCTGCCTTAAAAAAATAAAATTAAAAAAAGGTATCTTCATTAACATTGACAAAAAACACATCTAGCTATCATTGTGCCTTCCTAGCAAACAGATCATTTTGATTTGTATCTTTTACTATTTTTACCCTGCACTTTTCTTAAGTATGATTAATTACCATGTCCATACTTGGCCTTTGTATGAGAAAAATCTGGAAATCTTCATAAACTCCAAATTGATACAAACCTTCCTAGGATATAATTTTTAATTTTAAAACCTAACAATGTTTTTCTTTAAAGAAGTCACTTCATATTCTTTTATGCATAAGCAGATAGCTAAGAAATACTGAAATATCGGTGTAGGATCACTTGACTTCAATGGATGTAACACAAGCACTTCAAAAAAATATCCAAAACAATACAACTTCTCACCAAAACACTGTGTTTTCAATGTTCTGTAACTTAGTGTCACTACCACCTGTATAGACCATAAAACAGATGTTATCCTAAAGTATGCCTACATTACCTATATTTCACAATGACTTGATATTTAACCTGTTATTAATATCAAGTTCTATCAACTCTCCTCCTAAATAAGTGCTGAAGTCTGCCCATCTCTTACGCATCTATGACCAATATTCTAACCCAAACCCCAGGCCTCTCCTGTAGACCACTGTAACTGACTTTTATAAAGTTACTAAAATACAGTATTGACTTTGAAATGAGAACATGATGTTCTCCAAAATGTAGCAACCAGGATGGCATAAGTCTAAGCAAGTCATAAATGAAGCCAGTCACTGCTAGTAGGACTGTACTGGATAAACAGACATTGTGGTCCTTTCACTCAACTTTACACGTAATTCTGTATTTATGGAGTAAGTCAATAGCTACCAACATTTTGTAGTAAAAGCATTTCTCTAAAATTAGTATTCTGGTAGACAAAACGGATGGGACCAGGAGAAGAGTGGTGACTGAGATGGATCATATCTGTTTACATGTAAAGAGTCTGGCTTTTTGCCATCAATTCTCATCCTTCTAATGGCAAAGACTCTGTTTTCATTTTCAAAGTGAAATCTGACACTTAGTATGGTCTTGATAAGTCTGAATTACTAAATCAGTGACTGATTGACTAAATAAATAAATGATTATATGGATGAAGGTTAAAAGTTAATTAAAATCGATTGGAGCAGCAAGTCCATGACCTAGCTCTTATCTATTGATATCTTTTTACTCTTGTTTCCCACCACTTTCCCCATATTTCAGTATCTTAGACCTCTTAACTTAATAACTTAAACTTGTTTCTGCCAAAGTCAATATCTTTACATATCGTTATTCAGTGGCTAAGTCATGTCCTATTCTTTGTGACCCCATGGAATGCAGTGTGCCAGGCTTCCCTGTTCTCTACAGTCTATCAGGGTTTGCTCAAATTCATGTCCACTGAGTCGGTGATGCTATCTAACCAGCTAATCTCTGCTGCCCCCTTCTCCTTTAGCCTTCAGTCTTTCCCAGCATCACGGTTTTTTCCAGTGAGTTGGCTGGAATTAGGTGCCCAAAGTATTGGAGTTTCAGCATCAGCATCAGTCCTTCCAATGAATATTCAGGGTTGATTTCCCTTTAGGATTGACTGGTTTGATCTTCTTGCAATCCAAGGGACTTTCAAGAGTCTTCTCCAGAATTCAAAAGGATCAATTCTTCAGCCCTCAGCCTGCTTTATGGTCCAACTCTCACATTTGTACATGACTACTGAAAAAAATCATAGCTCTGACTATATGGACCTTTGTTGGCAAAGAGATGTCTCTGATTTACATATATTGTTGTTTTTGTTGTTGTTGTTGTTGTTGTTGTTGTTTGATCTCCTTGCAATCCAAGGGACTTTCAAAAGTTTTCTCCAGAATTCAAAAGGATCAATTCTTCAACCCTCAGCCTGCTTTATGGTCCAACTCTCACATTCGTACATGACTACTGAAAAAGCATAGCTTTGACTACATGGACCTTTGTTGGCAAAGAGATGGCTCTGATTTACATATATTGGGTTTTTGTTGTTGTTGTTTATTTTTTTGTATAAACTGTTATCTTCCCTCTGTTCCATTAACTAACTTCTTATAAGGTGGGCACACCTCCGCTTAAATGGTATTTTCCTTCCCTATTAACTTAAGTTCTTTTATCTCCCTGTATCTTCCCTTTATTAGATCTACCACAATTATATTCAGATCCTCCTTTGTGTAGTTATTAACAGCTACCAGATATCATACAGTAAGCTTTATGAAGTACAGTGTTTGTTTTATCTCTACTGTTCTGGATCATAGAGAAAGCAAGTGAATTTCAGAAAAACATCTACTTCTGCTTCCTTCACTACACTAAACCCTTTGACTCTGTGGATCACAACAAACTGTGGAAAATTCTTAAAGAGATAGGAATACGAGATCACCTTACCTGTATCCTGAAAAACCTGTATGAGGGTCAAGAAGCAACAATTAGAACCTTACATGGAACAACTGACTGGTGCAAAACTGGAAAAAGAGTATGACAAGGCTGTATATTGTTATCCTGTTTATTTAGCTTCTATGCAGAGGGTGTACCTACATGCTAAGTTGCTTGAGTTCAGTTCAGTCGCTCAGTCATGTCCGACTCTTTGCGACCCCATGAATCGCAGCATGCCAGGCCTCCCTGTCCATCGCCAACTCCCGGAGTTCACTCAGACTCATGTTCATCGAGTCAGTGATACCATCCAGCCATCTCATCCTCTGTCTTCCCCTTTTCCTAGCGACACAAAAAAATAAGCTATTTAGAGGGTGCAGTAAACACTTTGTACTTCCCTGGGGCTCAGAGGTTAAAGCGTCTGCCTGGAATGCAGGAGACTCAGGTTCGATCCTTGGTTGGGGAAGATGCCCTGGAGAAGGAAATGGCAACCCATTCCAGTACTCTTGTCTGGAGAATCTCATGGAGGAAGGAACCTGATAGGCTACAGTCCCTGGGGCTGCAAAGAGTCGGACATGACTGAGCGACTTTATTTCACTTCTTCAGTAAACACCTTGGACTTTCAGTTAAAATCTCCACAGTACCATGCCTTAGAAGTAAGAACTATGGAATAAGACAGAACTGATCCTGACTTTTCAGAGCATGAGTCCAGTAATTTAAGTGTCTGTTAGGAGAATAATACTCTTCATAAAATATAAACAATCTACACATTTCACTAGGTATCTTCTACAGAATCCAGTATATCAACTGCTGGTGCTGCTAAGTTGTATCAGCTGTGTCCGACTCTGTGCGACCCCATAGACTGCAGCCCACCAGGCTTACCCATCCCTGGGATTCCCCAGGCAAGAATACTGGAGTGGGTTGCCATTTCCTTCTCCAATGCATAGAAATGAAAAGTGAAAGTGAAGTTGCTTAATCATGTCCAATGCTTGGCTCCTCCATCCATGGGATTCTCCAGGCAAGAATTTTGGAGTGGGTTGTCATTGCCTTCTCCAGTATGTCAACTAAAAACAGCTAAAGCTGACATATATCAGCTGTTAAAGTAGTCCCAAATACCAAGTAATAGTGCTGTAAGACAGTTCAATTTAATTTTTATTTCTATGGCCTAACCAGAGAAGAAAGTTTATATATTTTTCTATACTTATTTTAAAAAGCAAAAGAATACATTTTTGACCAATATAAACAATGCCACAGTTGGAGTTTTTAAAGTATTATTATTTATTTATATAACACAGAGATTGGGATGAAATTTCCCAACAGTTGTTTTCAGACTTCAAATAAACTCTCCTTCTTAAAAAAAAAAAAAAATCATACTGTGTGGTAGACCAGATGTTCTCTTATGTCCCATAAATAATACATCATATTAAGTGAAACAAATTACTGGATTGGCAGGCTACAATAATCTCTTTACTCTTTGATAGAGAAAAATTTGGAAGCATACAACAGTAGTCATAGGGAGGGTTTTGTTTGGTTTGTTATTACCTTTCTATCCTCTTATAGGCAAGGGAACTTCACTAACAAAAACAAATTAGAAGGTAGACACAGAAAGAGAATATTTCTATAAGATGGAAGACTTCCAATACTATTTTGCTTCCCTCCTAAATCAGTGAATTGGGGACTTTCCTGGTAGTCCAGTGGTCAAGACTTCACCTTCCAGAGCAAGCGGTGTGGGTTCAATCCCTGGTGTGGGAACTAAGATCCCCCATACTTCATAGTCAAAAAACCTAAATATAAACTACAGGAGCAATATTGTAACAAATTTAAGAAAGACTTTGAAAGTGGTCCACATCAAAAAAAAAAAAAGTCTTGTATCAGTGAATTAACGTATGCAGTAACTTTAAACTATGAAATCTCTGAGGGGAATCAGATTATACTGCCTCAGAAGCTACAGAGATAATACAGTCTATAAAAGACCATTCCAAACACAGGCTCCTATTAGAAATACTTCTGAGGAAATAAATCTACATTTCTCAAAATAAAATACACACCAAAGGGCTATAAGGTAATTTTTTAAACTGAAATTTAATTGGTCAGAAACTAAAACTATTGAGATAAAATTTGCATCACATATAATATTACAGAAACATCCCTCAACCAATATATACTTCAAACAAGTACAAGTTTTACTTACTTAAATTCAGTTTAAGTCAGAAACACAATAAAAATATTTGCTAAAAATGTAATTAATCAAAACAAAAGTAGAAAGATCTAAAGTACATGGGTTCAAAAATGAAAAGAGCTCCAAAAAGTCAATGATAAAAAATGCATTTTTTAGTGATCAGTTTAAGGCAATTTTATACTAAGATTCTCAAATTTCCTGAGTTTAACTTAAAAATGTTAAGGAGACCCAGAACTCTGGGGTTTGCTCCTCTATTATAAAATACCTCTAAGTGGTAGCCATTCATCCTCTTCAACCAACAAAGTTTCAGTTTTTGCTCACTGTTTGGGCTTAATTACTAAAAGTGTTGTATTTCACTCTCAATGCTGTTTCAGTTTACTAAATATGAAAGCCCACAGTTTAATCAGACCAAGGTTGTGGTCCTGCTTCAGGATGGACAGTGAGATAGCAAGGAACTTCCCTGGGAAATCGTAGAAGGGCTAAATTATGCATGTGCCAGGGAGATGTAAGAGATGTCATCAGGGAAAACTTAAAAATTGGCTTCAAGCTCAAATTGATTCCTCAGTCCACACATAGTTTGCCAGGCAGAGACTGAAAGTCTTACAGAGACTTGTCTTACAAAGATTGCAAGTCAAAACTTGCCTGATAAGTCACTTCAGCCATATCCAACTCTTTTGAAACTCCATGGACTGAAGCCCACCAGGCTCCTCTGTCCATGGGATTCTCTAGGCAAGGATGCTGGAGTGGGTTGCCATGACCTCTTCCAGGGGCTCTTCCCTACCCAGGGATACTCTCTGTTTCTCCAGCATCCCCTGCATTGGCGAGCAGATTCGTTACCACTAGGGCCACCTGGGAAGTATTTGAGCACAATTCCTCCCCAAATTATTGGGTATTCACTAAAATTCACAAGGAAGATACCTAGATATATAGCCTAAAAAAATAAAATTTCAAACAAACTCAAGCATGAGCAAATTGCATGTCATGAAGATTACAGAATTTATAGTTTTAGGCCTTTGTTTCCAAAACAAAACCACAACAACTTCAAAGGAAAACAAAACACAGAATTCAGAGTTGCTCTAAGATGTGATACAAAATGTCCAGTTTTCAATCAGAGATTACTAAACAAATTAAAATGTGACTCATATTCTGCTAAAAATTCATCAATATAAATTGACTTTGAGTGAGTCCTGCATTTAGCGAATGATGATATTTAAAAGCAGCTAATACAACAATATTGAAGAAGTAAAGGAATATATGTTCAAGTAAGTAAAAACTGTCTAACAGTTTAGCAGATTGGAAATCACAGCATTACAGCTGTAACTACAAAACATTTGAAATGTTGCAGGTAATCATGAAGTAACTGATATGAAAAATGGCTGCAGATTAGTTTAACAAGAAATTTTCAGATAGCAGGAGAAGCAAACATTAAGATGAATCAAAAGCAATTATTCAGTCTAAAGAATAATAAGAAACAATATTAAAGGAGAGTGAACAGAATCTCACAGACTAATGTGGTAGTCCAGTATTCTAAAATATTTGCAATGGGAATTCCAAAATGAAAGTAAAAACTAATGGACAAAAAAATATTTGAAAGAAGAATGACTATAATGTTCTCAAATTTTATGGAAAACATTAATTGGCAGGTCCACGATACTAACAGAACTCCCAGGAGGATAAATACAAAGGAAAATACCTAGACACTTTGTAGTCAAAGGATAAACGACAATGACATAGAGAGAACCCAGAGAAAAACAAGATATTCCCATCAGAAGCAATGGAAGGAGAAAAGAAGTGAATGAAATATTTAAAGAGTTTAAGGGGAAAAAATCTGTCAATCAAGAATCCTTATCCAGTGAAAGTATCCTTTAAAATGTAAGGTAAATTAAAGACCTGCATGGATTCACTTATGTCATACTGAAAGCTATTTTAGTTAAAACGATTGCAGTCGAGAGATTACAGGAGTTAGTCAAACAACAATGAATCCAAATATAAGTTAGAGACAATCCTACCATCAGGCTACTGGTAAGCAATTTTCTTAAGTGCTCTCTCTTTCTCTTTCTTTGTATATGTGTCTAAAATTTAGCCTGGCAGGTACAAACTTTCAACTAGGAGATGAATAAGGTCTGAGGAGCCAACGTAAAAACACGGTGTCTACAGTTAATAAAATAATATGTAGACTTGAGATAAAAATGCTATCCTTCCAGACTGGTTGTGAAATGTAATGTGATACTGTGAAGAAACAAGTGGAAACTGGCATATAATAAGTGTTCAATACATTTTACTAACTCTCATTCTTCATTTTCCAGACTATAGGTAACCATTTGCTCATGCCCTATAATAGATAACTACATATCTTTTTACTATACTTGTTAATACGAACAAAGAAATAGATATTTAGAATGTATCCTCTAAACATATTGAGAATATTTTTGTCCCTTTTCAACCAAATATCCCAAGTACTCCTTTACTACATATTTTCATCAACATGGAAATACTACCCCACCAACCCCCTCTAAAGAGTGCTATCAGCAAATTCCAGAATAGGTCTGGGAAAAAAAAGAGAAATATGAAAATGAAATGTGATAGAAACATTATTAATAGCCTCATCACTACATTATTGATGTGATATATTTACCAGACTAAGGCACATCACATGAGATTATAGTTTTGTGTTAAGAACTATAAGAATCCATTGTGGACTTAAAAGAATCTCTGTTTCATAGTATCGTCAATTTAAATTAAGTCACACAGCCCTTTTGCCTGGTAAGGTGAGGAACAGTTAGACACAGCATGCTCAGAGTATCAGTCAATTCTAGGGAGGCCTGTGAGCCTTCAGCAGCTTTGCTTTCTCCTGAAGCCTCTTTCCCTGAGCTGTAGATGGCCATCTTCTTGTTCTGTCTTCTCATGGCCTTTTCTCTGTACATGCATATCCCTGAAATCTTTCTCCATTCTTATAAGGACATTATTCCTATCAGGTTAGGCCCCACACTTATAGTCTTGTTTAACCTTGTTTCTTTAAATACCCCCATCTCCAAATACAGTCACATTGAGAGTTAGAGCTTCAACATATGAGATTTGAGGGGACATATCTCAGTCCACAGTAAGGAGGCAAGTCTAGAGAGGCACTTGGGATGTTATAGAGACAGACCTTCCTTATCAATGCCCAGGGTGAGAGTGATGTTTCCTACCATGACGATGTTTATCATTTCTGCAAAAATCAAAATGCCCAAGCACATCCATCTAGGTGACCTCATTCCACATTCAGGGTTTCAGGTTTTTCCAACCAGGACCTTGACTTTAACAAAATAAATCTGACTTGCTGAAGATCTTTGAAAGGGTGGACCCTCTTTTTCTCTAATACACTATGTCTTACCTATTTCTTCTCTTCACCTGAAGGATATAAATTCTCTTTTTAAACTATTAAAAGCTCCTTTTGACTTTCAAGTTAGTTTTGAAATATTTGTTCACAGCCTTTAACTCATTATTCCTCTGCAGTGCCAATACTATTTGGCAAAAGTCATCCAATATTGCAGTTCTTATGGGCTTGTTTATCCCATGTCTGTCAAAGGCCTGAATCATCCAACCTGAGTCATTCCACCTTCAAGAGCATTTAGCTTGTTCTCCCACATTATGGCTCATGAAATCTTTAGCAATCAGCAATCTTCCTCTTATTTCAAGGACTCTGTGCTCAATATAACACTTGAGACGGTATTCTCTTTGCTACCTGGGAAGCGAGTGAACTAATTCTCAAGCACCAACTTACTGCCTGTTGGCTCAGATACTCTTGGTATTGTCTATATTAATTCAGGTCATCCAAACAGGCACCAAAAAGAACATTAGAAGGGCAGGAGGCACAGAAGAGAGGAGATGGAGCAGGAGGAGTTTCACACTAGAGCACGCCCTGAAACAAGCACGGCTCAAGAGCAAGTCTGGGGGTCTCGAGCCAAAGTTGCCATCTGTGGGTGTCCTGCATCCAGTAGTAATGGGCCAGCACTGGGCCTCCATCACGTTTAGTCATTTTCTCCTGAAGCCTGCCCAGGGGATAAAGCTTGTCTCCTTATGAATGACAGCAGATACCCAGGATGTCAATTAACCATGCCTACCCAGCTGATTCTTCATTTCCAGAGCCACCATGACATCCTGCGTACCAAAAATTCATCTGATACAAAGACATAAAAAGACTTATAGAGTTAAGAAAATAAGATGAAGCTGGAGATAAGACTAATTTGCAAAAATATCTCATAAAGACTTGTAGGTCACAAAATTTGCTCTGAGATTTTAAGAACCAAAATAAAGAAGGAAGTATCATCAGTTATATAATTTAGTTTGGTCAACAAATAAATACCTGTAGGTTGCTCAGAGGTATTAAAAGTATATCTAAAACTGAGATGAAAGATACAATCCTAAAATGGATAGCTATAGATGCTGCTGCAGCTGCTAAGTCCCTTCAGTTGTGTCCAACTCTGTGCAACCCTATAGACAGCAGCCCATCAGGCTCCTAGCTAATAATCTTCAAAAGACATCAGGAGTGACAAGTATAACATGCCTGATATCATAAAGCTGGCTGTCTGTTCAGTAAAATGTGAAACCGTTAGTCAGTCAGTTGTGTCCTATTCTTTGCAATGCCATGGACAGTTGCCGGTCAGGCTCTTCTGTCCATGGAATTCTCCAGGCAAGAAAACTGGAGTGGGTTGGCATTCCCTTCTCCAAGGGATCTTCCCAATCCAGGGACTGAACCTGGGTCTCCTTCATTGCAGGCAGATTCTTTACCATCTGAATCACCAGGGAAGCCCTAAAAGTATGCATGTAATATATTTATAATAGAGTGATTTCAACAAATGATAAAATGTAGGGTATCTAAGAAAACAAATTATCTGACAAATGGTCTCCATGAACATTACTGATAAATATTGTATAGTAGCTGGAATAAAGTCTGTGCTGTCAATTAAGAAGATAGATACCTGATTTTATAAACAGCCAAATAAGGATCAAAAATGCCTGAAAACTCATTGAAGCTTGGAGGAGTTGTTGAAGCAGTATGGGCGACCAGAGCCAACATTTTCTTAGAAAATACAGGTTCACACCAACAGACTAACAAATGGACAATTAAAGTCTCTGTAGTGCTGTCTTATTTTTCTCTCTTTAGGCAAGGTTGCAATATCGTTAACTTGAAAAATGTTAAAGTGCTACTAAATTCAAACTTTGAATGACGCACTCAGAGAACACATAACTTTAAATACTATACCATCCAGGTTGAATCCTTTAAAAGAAACAGGTTACAAAAAGTCCTCCAGGCAATTGAGCAGACTGAGCTATTCTGTAGAGTTGTTAACTGAAAGCTGAAGGACACGTACCAAAAATTATTTTGACCTTGGGATACTTCATTTAAAATAATCATTTCTAACAGTAACTATGTCGAAGTCCCATTTATCTCTTAAAGCTATTCTTAATTTCTAATAATATAACCTTGTTATCTAAAACTACAATTGGATACTTAAACTGTTTCCTGTTTTCTAAGGGGACAGAGAAGTACCTCTCAGCTCATCAAAAAATTATTATCAAAACACTGAGGTACACAAAATTAAAGGAGGGCAGTAACATACCTCTCCTAATTCCAAATGAAAATATTATCCAGTATATTTGGAAACCATGCATTCTGACACTGATCCTCATGGTATTATTAAGGTAATGTTTAATTTTAGTATCAAAAGCCAGAAAGTTAATGTGAACTCACAATGAATTTTTTAAGTTTTGGATTATTTTTAATCATCAGCATAGTAAAATTAATAATAAAAACCTACCATTTATTATGTATTTGCTAAGTCACTTTAGTTGTGTCTAACTCTGTGCTCAATATCGTTAACTTGAAAAATGTTAAAGTGCTACTAAATTCAAACTTTGAATGACGCACTCAGAGAACACATAACTTTAAATACTATACCATCCAGGTTGAATCCTTTAAAAGAAACAGGTTACAAAAAGTCCTCCAGGCAATTGAACAGACTGAGCTATTCTGTAGAGTTGTTAACTGAAAGCTGAAGGACACGTACCAAAAATTATTTTGACCTTGGGATACTTCATTTAAAATAATCATTTCTAACAGTAACTATGTCGAAGTCCCATTTATCTCTTAAAGCTATTCTTAATTTCTAATAATATAACCTTGTTATCTAAAACTACAGTTGGATACTTAAACTGTTTCCTGTTTTCTAAGGGGACAGAGAAGTACCTCTCAGCTCATCAAAAAATTATTATCAAAACACTGAGGTACACAAAATTAAAGGAGGGCAGTAACATACCTCTCCTAATTCCAAATGAAAATATTATCCAGTATATTTGGAAACCATGCATTCTGACACTGATCCTCATGGTATTATTAAGGTAATGTTTAATTTTAGTATCAAAAGCCAGAAAGTTAATGTGAACTCACAATGAATTTTTTAAGTTTTGGATTATTTTTAATCATCAGCATAGTAAAATTAATAATAAAAACCTACCATTTATTATGTATTTGCTAAGTCACTTTAGTTGTGTCTAACTCTGTGCGACCCCATAAATGGCAGCCCACCAGGCTCTGCCATCCCTGGGATTCTCCAGGCAAGAACACTGGAGTGGGTTGCCATTTCCTTCTCCAATGCATAAAAGTGAAAAGTGAAAGTGAAGTCACTCAGTCATGCCTGACTCTTCAAGACCCCATGGACTGCAACCCAACAGGCTCCTCCGTCCATGGGATTCTCCAGGCAAGAGTACTGGAGTGGGGTGCCATTGGTACCATGTTAACCATATAAAGGAGTTTCTTTCTCAACAATTAAATCAGAAAAGCAATTCTGCACCCATTTTATAAAAGAGCAACCAGAAACATATCTTTATCAAGATGTGTTATGAAGCTAACAGCTCAAAAGTGGCAGGTTCGGGAGCAAGTTCTACCCAGGTCAAAATCCTGTTCTTTTTCTCTATTTCTATGTCTTCCATTTGAGGATTTCATAAATATAACAATATTTAGGAACAAAAATATTATTTTGCTTAACAAAATCCCAACATTTTTCTAATTATTATGTTCTGCTTCATGTTGACTTCAAAATATTTTAGAGAATACTTAATTTCCCAAAGATAACTCTGTTTTGCAATAATGTAGGGATTGTGGCAACATTAGTTATTGCCATCCTTCATAAAATTACTATCCATTTATGTGATTTCAGGCCAGAGGAATGCCCAAGCCAACAAATAAAACAGTTTCATCTTAAGAAATGACATAGGTCATCGTGATATGGAGTGTCTGTCTCAATCAATATCAGTCGTGGCCTGCTGCTCTCTGAAATAAGCTAACCTAGATGAAATCTATCTTACTAGCCAACCTCGAACTGCCAATACCATGTGATTTCATCGCTCTAAGTAAAACAGCATTCTTTTCCCTCTTGCAAATGACTTTAAATGAGTTTCATATTCCAAAGATGCCAAAACATTGCTTATCAGTCATACCAACGGTATTTAACTAGAGGCTCCAACCTTGCCCCTTGACACTTTCTTCTTCCTGCAGCAGATGATTAAAGAGGTTCCAACAACCAGGATGAGAAATGCACCACCTCTTACAAGTTAGTACTATTTGTATAAAACCTGTAGCTATTTTTTCTCATTCTCTTTGGTGCTGAGAGGAATCTGGACACATCACTGGCTGCTTTGTCTTAATACTTGCCTAAAAATATCCTTTTTGTTATGTTAGTGAATGTTAATATGGGTGTTTTTATAATGTCTTTCACATTGACATTTCCTTCATAATTGATATCTCCCTTGTGATTCATAACATGATTCATTCATTCCTACTATCTACAGTACCAAGCCCACTTACGTACAGGTACACACTTGATAATCTGTTTGTGTGTGCATCTGGTGATGACTAAGATTTCTCTTCCTCACAAAAGAAAGGGATAAATCACCAGCAGTTTACACTTTATTTTGGCTTATGTCCTATCTTCTAATAGTCAAGGGCAAGAAGGCATTATTTTGAAAGCTGGGGAGTTTCCAATATTTATAGTAAAAATGTTTCAAATTGTGTCCCACAAGCCCCTAGAAATTATATAAATACCTGATTTGTAGGCATTTTATACGTTGTTATTGTTCAGTCGCCAAGTCGTATCTGACTCTTTGTTACCCCATGGACTGCAGCACGCCAGGCTTCAAGTTTGAGAAAGAAGTACAACAAGGCTCTTTGCTGTTACCCTGTTTGTTCAACCTATACACTAAGCACATAATGAGAAATGCCAGGCTGGATAAGTCACAAGCTGGAATCAAGACAGCAGGAGAAACATCAACAACCTCAGATATGTGGATGCTACCACCCCAATGGCAGAAAGTAAAGAGGAACTAAAGAGATTCTTGATGATGGTGAAGGAGGAGAGTGAAAGACCCAGCTTAAAACTATATATTTTATATATTACTTTATATACAAACATTCTTTCATTTCTTACAGCAATGATAGATTATAGAAATACATAAAGGTATATACAGCTTTTAAAATATAAATACTATTCTGCTTTTACAGATGGGGAAAGTAAGACTCAGGGAAATTAAGCAACTGCCTAATGTCACAAAACTAGTAAGTTGGATCCAGGAATACAGTCCAAGAGTATTTTACTCTAAATTTACAAGACAAAGAATGCTTAATAATTAGTGTCTTCCAAATAATGCTTACACACAGGGTCATAGCAAAGATTAAGATAGAAAAGGCATAATAATTTTATTAAAAACAAAATAATAATGACATTTTACTTAAATGTTTAGAAGTGTCACTGTAAGCTACTGAATGATTTTGCATTAGCAGAGATAAGGTATCTAGAACAAGAAATATTTTATAACATAAAATGTATTACCTGCACAAACCACAAAATATCACTGGAGTTGGAAGGAAGAAGAGAATGTGTTTGGATGGGACAAATTTATGCAGAAAAGTCACTGTAAAACTGGTCCTGGAAGAATAGGTGAGATTCCAAAGGGAGTGGATGCACAAAGTATAGAGATTTTTCCAGAGGGCAAAGGAACTTAATGAATTACGGTTTCCACAGGCCCATTTCAATAATTTATAGGATATTTCAATTCCCTTTGCCCACTAGCAAGTTTCTTCTAAATTAAGAGTCCTTTAACACTGTGACTTGTTAAAAATCATAATAAAGAAAGAAATTCTGATTAATTATGTATGTAAAACAGATATAAATGACAATAACCTCCAAGGCAACATTTTCAGCCCTAGAGAGAAACAGAAAGAACATATGCTTTATCTTTAGATGGGTGTGGTCTAACTGGTAAAACATTTCTAAGGAACTTATGAGCATTAGGGGAGGGGCTGAAAATTTAGCTTAGGTCTCAGGTACTCATCATGGGAGATTATTTCAGCACCAACCACAAACCCCCAGTTTAATGACATTCTATTCTCCCAAGGTCCATCTTCCTCATCCATCAGTCTCTCCCATTCTACATTTCCTCCAATAAATCAGAAATATGGAGTCAGTATCAACCAGATTCTTACCTCTGAATTAACTCAGGATTAACTACCTTATTTTATTTAAAGTGACAGGTTTAAATGAGTTGATCATAATTTAAGCTGGATTAGTCCACTGAGAAATACAGTCCATATGAGAATCTTGAGCTGCAAATAAGGTGAATGAAGTATCTTGAAAAGACAAAAGAAGGTACTAAACCTTTTTGCTCGGGGTTATCCCTAATTAGAAAGCTGAAATAGGACGATGAAACACAGTGTGTCATTTCTAACACATATGTTTAGGAGGCGGTGGACTGCAAGCCACAGTGAATGTCTCCAGAACTGTCAACGGGACTTAGCTACTCACATGTGCCTGTGTGCCAGGCCCCTTCAGTTGTGTCCGACTCTTTGCAGCCTTAAAGACTGCAGCCTGCCTGGCTCCTCTGTCCATGGGATTCTCCAGGCAAGAATACCGGGGTGGGTTGCCATGCTCTCCTCTGGGGGATCTTCCTGACCCAGCGATTGAACATGCGTCTATTACTTTTCCTGCATTGCAGGCAGGTTCTTTATGACTAGTGCCACCTGGGAAGCCCTAGCTACTCACAAGGGGACTAAAGGAGTCTGTAAAACACATGCGACTTTCCCTTTCACTAAGGAAGACACTCTGCATCCAGCTTCTCAGTCACTTCTAGAGTTGCAACTTCATCCCTCTGCTCCTTTGGGGTCTGTGACCCAACCCCCTGCAAACTCTGTTTTAAAGTCTGGCCACCTGTATTTTTCCATTTCTATATTAGGCCATGACCGTGGAAACTATCATCATGAGCAGCTATAGTCTCAATCTGCAGCTGGACCGCCCCAGGACTACTTAGAACTTGCTTAACCTTATTAGCTCCCTCTCTCAGACCCCACAGTGACTCATTCAAATGTCCAGCACTCTCCCTTATACCATTTACTCAGCATCTCAGAGAATACTTTTAGCCAAAGACCTTAAATTTACTTAACAGGAAAAATATCAGCCATCTGTGCTCCAATCAGGTTCCTATAATGCTAAATGCAAATGGATTCTTTCTTCTTATAACTAAAAAACAGAAAAAAGAAAAAAAACAATTCTCTCTCCTCCTTCCAAACAAATACTTGGAATAAGACTAGCCTTTGGCTAAGGATATGAGTAAATCCTTTCAGAGGGCCCTGAATGTGCAGCCAAGAGTTTCCATTAAGAGAAATACGGTTCAGTTCAGGAGATCATTCTCCTGGGCACCCACGTGGCCCAATTATAAAGGCTTCAAGGGCAGAAAGGAGGAAAGGAATTAACAGCTTCGTGTATAACATCACTCTCCATTGGACAGCAGTTGCCTCGTAAATAGTAAAACACTGAGTAGTTTGAAAAAGTACATTTATTCTTGTGGGTTTGAATGCTACTATCTCTGAGAAAGTTTGTCCTCAGTAACGAAGCTCTGTATATGTGTGTGTGAGACAGAGACTGAAACAGAAACACAGAAAGATCTAATATATTTTCTGATAGACTTTGAAGAAATCCTCTGCACATAAAAATTAAAGGGAATTTTTTTCAACCTGATAAAGGACCACAATGAAACACCTTCAGCTAAAATTAAACTTAATTTTTAAAGGCCTTTAAGATAGGGAATAATGTAACTATGCTTGCTTTCACCATTTCTATTAAACAAAGTTTTATTTTATTCCTGGAGGTTTCAACAAGGGGAATGAAGCAATATAAATATCTAGGAAGGAACTATGTTTATTCACCAACAACAAAATTATTTCTGTAGAAAATCCTATGGAATCCACAAAATGAACTTCCTTTAGGCAAATCAATAGATCAGAATCTGTTGAAAATCTAACTTTCTCAGTCACCATGACACAAGGAGAGGCGCATAAGGGATTTTCACTGTCTCAGCTCAAGATGGCGCAGGCATCATTTTGACTTAGAGTCCACTGCCCAGGACTAGTCTCATAGCCCTACCTGGAAGCAAGTGAGCTGGTAAATGTGAGAAAAGGATCAAATGTTCAGTAAGTATCCATCTACACTGTACTTCCTTGTGTCCAGACAATGTCTTGCTCCCTGTTGCATCCCTGGTATTTAGCCAAATGTCTGGCACCAGTCAGTGTTCCATATATGTATATATATTTTTTCATCAACTAGTGAAGGTGGCTCAGTGGTAAAGAACCTGCCTGCCAATGCAAGAGATGCAGGAGACTCTGATTTGATCCCTGGGTTGGGAAGATCTACTGAAGAAAGAAATGGCAACTCACTCCAGTATTCTTGTTGGAAAATCCCACAGACAGAGGAGTCTGGCAGGCTACAGTCCATGGGGTCACAAAGAGTCGGACATGCCTTAGCACAACACACAGTAAATGCAGAACTACTAAGAACCATTCCTCAATTGAGTTCATTAGGAAATGTTTCCAAATGACTGTGATGTTATATTGATGTTGTTCACTCACTAAGTCATGTCTGACTCTTTGCAACCACATGGACTGTAACCCGCCAGGCTCCTCTGTCCAAGGGATTTTCCAGGCAAGAATATTGGAATAGTTTGCCATTTCCCTCTCCAGGGGATGGTTCCAACCCAGGGACTGAATCCATATCTGAACCCACATCTCCTGTATTGGTAGACAGATTCTGTACCACTGAGCCACCAAGGAAGTCCCTGTGATGTTATATATTTAGTAATTTTAAAAAAAATGATTGGAAAGAAGGATGATTTTAAGGAAAATAGGAGGAATCTTAATTTTAAATCTGCAGAGCTCTGGCAATTGGCAGGTTCTCTAGGTAGAAATGCTGCACTATGTGTTGGGAGAAAGATCAGGAATTGAGGTGAAGTTACCAAAAGAGGTGATAATTGCAACTGGGGTGGGTGTATGCAACTGCCAAAGTTACACAGCTTACAGACGCTGCTTGTTCAAATACAGTCACGTGAAGCAGTTGCTTGCACTTGCTGTCGGTAGTGAAATGTACTAACTATTCACAAATGGAATATAATTTGTCTTTATTAAAAATGATGAAGTGCCCTTGAGGATAGACTTTTCAAATACACAATATTGATGAAAAAAAAAATAGTCTATCTTTAGCATTCCCTGATTAATGCCACTTGACTCAGATCACTCGCTCCCTCTGCATTTCAGGCATTTATTCTTTATGCCAAAGCTAATTTGCTCCTGTTTGTATATTACTTGGTAAAGTGTTTTAAAGCCATGCCTGTATGTGTGCTATCTACCCAAAACTAATTTTCAGTTTCTAAGACTCTATTTGCTCATCTCTTTTTCTCTCATTCCATTTTACATTTTTATCAGGGTTACTGGGTGCCAGATACTATTCTAACACTTGAAAATACCATGTCACTTAATTATTCTATTGAGGCTGCATATTTATTTTTAACAAGAATATCACAGAAATGGTGTGCTGTGCTCAGCACATCTTATTTGGAGGTACATGATGTCGATATACTATCTTAGTGGTGAAATTAACCATGATCATCACTCCATTGAAAAAATCACTATGCTTTTCCTATTGTAAAACAAATGATTTAAGACTATGCAGGTATCCTGTCTCTCCTCAAACTTTTGGTCAGTAATTTTGATTCCATTGGTGGATCTGGCCTGAAATAATTATTATGCTGGCATTCCAATAGTGATTTTCTATTTCTCTATTCCTGCATGATTAGTTGGAATCTTTCATAAGAGGTGACATTCCTCTTATTCCCCATTTATTATTTCAGTATGGAATTATATTTATTCTATCTTCAACAACAAAATTATTTCTGTAGAAAATCCTATGGAATCCACAAAATGAACTTCCTTTAGGCAAATCAATAGATCAGAATCTGTTGAAAATCTAACTTTCTCAGTCACCATGACACAAGGAGAGGCGCATAAGGGATTTTCACTGTCTCAGCTCAAGATGGCGCAGGCATCATTTTGACTTAGAGTCCACTGCCCAGGACTAGTCTCATAGCCCTACCTGGAAGCAAGTGAGCTGGTAAATGTGAGAAAAGGATCAAATGTTCAGTAAGTATCCATCTACACTGTACTTCCTTGTGTCCAGACAATGTCTTGCTCCCTGTTGCATCCCTGGTATTTAGCCAAATGTCTGGCACCAGTCAGTGTTCCATATATGTATATATATTTTTTCATCAACTAGTGAAGGTGGCTCAGTGGTAAAGAACCTGCCTGCCAATGCAAGAGATGCAGGAGACTCTGATTTGATCCCTGGGTTGGGAAGATCTACTGAAGAAAGAAATGGCAACTCACTCCAGTATTCTTGTTGGAAAATCCCACAGACAGAGGAGTCTGGCAGGCTACAGTCCACGGGGTCACAAAGAGTCGGACATGCCTTAGCACAACACACAGTAAATGCAGAACTACTAAGAACCATTCCTCAATTGAGTTCATTAGGAAATGTTTCCAAATGACTGTGATGTTATATTGATGTTGTTCACTCACTAAGTCATGTCTGACTCTTTGCAACCACATGGACTGTAACCCGCCAGGCTCCTCTGTCCAAGGGATTTTCCAGGCAAGAATATTGGAATAGTTTGCCATTTCCCTCTCCAGGGGATGGTTCCAACCCAGGGACTGAATCCATATCTGAACCCACATCTCCTGTATTGGTAGACAGATTCTGTACCACTGAGCCACCAAGGAAGTCCCTGTGATGTTATATATTTAGTAATTTTAAAAAAAATGATGTGGAAAGAAGGATGATTTTAAGGAAAATAGGAGGAATCTTAATTTTAAATCTGCAGAGCTCTGGCAATTGGCAGGTTCTCTAGGTAGAAATGCTGCACTATGTGTTGGGAGAAAGATCAGGAATTGAGGTGAAGTTACCAAAAGAGGTGATAATTGCAACTGGGGTGGGTGTATGCAACTGCCAAAGTTACACAGCTTACAGACGCTGCTTGTTCAAATACAGTCACGTGAAGCAGTTGCTTGCACTTGCTGTCGGTAGTGAAATGTACTAACTATTCACAAATGGAATATAATTTGTCTTTATTAAAAATGATGAAGTGCCCTTGAGGATAGAGTTTTCAAATACACAATATTGATGAAAAAAAAATAGTCTATCTTTAGCATTCCCTGATTAATGCCACTTGACTCAGATCACTCGCTCCCTCTGCATTTCAGGCATTTATTCTTTATGCCAAAGCTAATTTGCTCCTGTTTGTATATTACTTGGTAAAGTGTTTTAAAGCCATGCCTGTATGTGTGCTATCTACCCAAAACTAATTTTCAGTTTCTAAGACTCTATTTGCTCATCTCTTTTTCTCTCATTCCATTTTACATTTTTATCAGGGTTACTGGGTGCCAGATACTATTCTAACACTTGAAAATACCATGTCACTTAATTATTCTATTGAGGCTGCATATTTATTTTTAACAAGAATATCACAGAAATGGTGTGCTGTGCTCAGCACATCTTATTTGGAGGTACATGATGTCGATATACTATCTTAGTGGTGAAATTAACCATGATCATCACTCCATTGAAAAAATCACTATGCTTTTCCTATTGTAAAACAAATGATTTAAGACTATGCAGGTATCCTGTCTCTCCTCAAACTTTTGGTCAGTAATTTTGATTCCATTGGTGGATCTGGCCTGAAATAATTATTATGCTGGCATTCCAATAGTGATTTTCTATTTCTCTATTCCTGCATGATTAGTTGGAATCTTTCATAAGAGGTGACATTCCTCTTATTCCCCATTTATTTATTTCAGTATGGAATTATATTTATTCTATCTATGGGCTGTAGCCCTAATACCCCTACTATTCTTGTGTCCCAAATTGCTCCAGTCTGGGGCGCTGGGAGCTCTTTCAGTTTGACTCCTGTGTCCCTTTGCTTTCTTTTTTTTTTTTTTTTGTATGATCCTGTTTGCCATCACAGGATACTCCAAGCTCATCTGCCACTTTTTCCTGCCCTAGATCTGAAATATACCACTGCTTCTAGGTTTCTTTTATTGGCAAATGGGACTTAGAAACCAAGATCTGAGACCATGATATGCGCATTGCTACTGAGGTGCCATTGCTTCCAGGCCTTTGTTGACAGAGCTTAGGAAATCTCTGTATTTACTAACTCATACACATCTGTATTCATTTTAGATGCATGCATGCCTATAACCCTATCTACTATTAAAAACAGTGAGTTAATTCTGATGCCTCAAATTCAAATCTAACATAAAATGTTCATTCTAGCCTTATTTTGTTTACTTTATTTCACGTCTTTCTCCAACAGCCAAGAATCCTGGCTCTAATTTCTACAGTAAATTTACTTAGTTACTGAACATTACTGTTCCCAATAAAATTTTTGGAGTTGCTAACTCATACTTCATTAAGAATCTATTTCTGACCTGACTAGGGAATGGTTTACAGTGCTTCCTGACTTTAGACTTACACTACTCAATCAAAGTGTTTTCCAAAGGTTCTTTCTTTTTTCCTTTTCTTCTATGTTCACCTTCACTGCATTACTGCTAGTTATTTGTAGCACAGTTAGTTCACTTGGTATCATTTGTATTCTGTTTTGGGTTTTTCATACCCTGATTTGTTTCATTTACATACAGTAAAATTCATTCTTTGTGGTATATGGTTCCACTGGTTTCAGCAAATATATAGAATTGTGTCTCCACTACCACAGCTGTGATACACAACAGTTCAACCAATCCGATAAACACTTTTGTGCCATCTCTTTTGAGTAAATGCCTCTGTCCCCTCCAAAACTTGGAAACAACTGATGCATCCTGTTGCTGTCCATCCCATAGTTTCCCATACAGATCACTGTCTCTGCCTCCTTTCACTGAAAAGCATGCATGTAAGATTAATTATATCTTTACATAAATCAACTGTTTTTTAATTACTCAGTAGAATTCTGTTTTACACAGGTACTACAGTTTATTTATCTATTCACCAATTGAAGGTTATCTTGGTTGTTCCCAGTTTTTTTGTGACTATGAATAAAATTGTTATGAACATTTGTAAACAAGTATTTTGTATGACCAAAAGTTTTCTTTTCCACTGAAAAATGTCTAGGAGTAGGAGGGCTTGGTCTTATAGTAATTAACTATATGTTTAACTTTATAAGAATCTGTCAAAATGCTTTTTACAATGACTATACCAGTTTTCATTTTCCCTAGAAATATATGAGAGTCCCAGTTGTTCTGGACCAGTTTACTTTGCAGAGTTGAGTGTAATTTAGAAAGTTTAATGGTCTTTATTGTAAATAATTTTGTTTTTGAATATTTGATTAGAGTCTAAAAAATGAGGAGGGATGCTGCAAACTTGATGTCTATTTACACTTCAATATGATAAAATCATATGGTGAGTTTGCTTTGAGAATAATAAATTATGCCCTTAATAGTTTGCTTAAGATAATTAAGAATCAAAGGCAAATTAATTTCATCGGACAGACTATGTCTTTAATTCTCCACTTTTATGTGGTAAAAACAACTTTGGAGACCATGGAGGAAATATAAAGTAAGGTATTATTTGTGTGCTTACTCAGTCGTGTCCACCTCTTTGTGACCCCAGGGACTGTAACCTACCAAGCTCCTCTGTCCATGAGATTTTCAAGGCAAGAACACTGGAGTGGGTTGCCATTCCCTTCTCCAGGGGATCTTCCTGATCCAGGGATTGAACATCTCTTGCATTAGCAGGTGGATTCTTTACCACTAACACCACTTAGGAAGCCCCAAAGTATGACTGGTGCTGGTTTATTAAACATTCTTTTTCTTAAAAGAAAAGCAGAAATAGCTTTAATGGTTGGAAAAAGAAATTTCAACAGTTTTTTTTAAAGGCTAGTTCTGTTGTTTGTTTGTTTTTTCTCCTAATATACCTTCCAGTTGTCTTTTCTTCTGGCCTCCACAAATCCTGGCAATACAGAGCAACTGATACTCGTTACCTTAACATCTTACATTTATAAACTCCCTCAGAAAATATCTGAACCAGACTTGCTAATGGTCTCTAAGGTCTGTATGTGGTATATTTCTAAATATTGTGTTCCTTCTGATTTCTGAGCCCTGGGCACACTGTTTCTCAGGACACAGAGTCAGATCTAGTTATTCAGACCAACTTAGCTTACGTGATCTTCGTCTCAGCTCCTTATCTATTACAATTAATGCACCTCCAGTATTTCTGCCCTAGTTAAAACAGTACTTTTTCATGCTTTTGGTGATAGAAAATGTTAGTAGCTTAGCTGTATCTATCTCTTTGCTACCCCATGAACTTTAGCCTGCCAAGCTTCTCTGTCCATGGAATTCTCCAAACAAGAATACTGGAGTGGGTTGCCATTCCTGTCTTCAGAGAATCTTCCCAACCCAGGGATCCAATTCATGTCTCCTGCATTACAGGCAGACTCTTTACCATTTAACCACCAGGGAAGCCCTAGCAAACTGCTTACTAAATATTCAGTGAACTGTTTGTTTCATTTTTTGGTCTTGGTTGGGAGGGAAGCAGTTTAGTTCAAACCCTGCAATACACCCCTATAGCAAGAGAGATGAGGAGAGATAAGAACAAGGACCTCTGGGTGTATATAAATGTTTACTAATACATAAACGTGTCACAAGTCAAAACCTCAGCCCTCATCTATCACAAGAAAGAATGTGCATGTGACCTCCTAATTTATAAGGTCTTACTAATTGGTCTATTTTTAGGATAATATATTGTATAAGTATAATCTTCATCAATGTTTTTAAGGCTCACAATTAAATGATATGTGAAAACTTAAAGCCCCATGCCTTGTGCAATCTGTAAGAAACAATTTGCATGCAGGTACCCTGACCACACTCAATACTAAATCAGGAGGCTGGCAGATGTATAGAGGAAGAAGTGGCCAAGGAGTCAGCTAGACCGGAAGTTCTCTCTTTTCACACAGCTAAAACAGACCCTGGCAAATGAACGCTTTTGTTGAAACAATTTGCTGACCCATATATTTAATATTTGCATAGGAGGAAGCAGAGTATCAAAGAGGTTAATTGAAACCCAAAGCTACACACAGAGAGGTAGAAATGGAACTGAAATTAAAAGCTTCTTTAAGATACTGAGCATGCCCCATCATCCAAGCCAGCCTGAGCTCAACTATGCAGCTACAGGAGCTACTGCTTCTGATGACAAATTTCCCAGTCTTCTGTTTTATTCAATCAGACAGCTTCCCAGCTGCCTTCTGGCTGCTAAGTAAGTCACTCTTAGTAAATATCTGAGGTTTAATGTTTTAATGTGAAGCACAATGACTTTTTTTAAAGTCATTCCTAAAATAATGACTGCAGTGTGCCAGTACAATCAAGTGACATGAGCATCTGAAAATCTAAACTCTGCTTAATTAGCCTGTGTTTCCCTAGTGTACAAGAACTGAGAAAATTCTCCTCTCTCTGAGACAATCAGCACTGTGAACAGCAGAAATTGTTGAAATAAGAACATTAAGAATGAGGCACTCTCAGACTCAAAGACAGATGAGCCCAGCAGACCTCAGATTCTTCATAGATGAGAGAAATGGGAAAAGCTCAGGCCATTTATGTATGTCTCCAGTACTTTGAAAATTAATTATTTTAGAAATTTTATCCTACTACTGCTTTCCTTAAAATCTTATTTCATAAAGTTGTGCTGATTTCTTAGAACAGGTCTTGAGAGCTGCCCCATAGTTTCAATAAAGTACAGCTTCTGTTGCTTTGAGATAGAACACAAGCAACATTGTGACATTTAGAACTTTTCCTTCTTCTGCCATGAACTACAAGGGTTACTTTTTTAACTGAGAAATTGAGGAGATTTAGGGACCATATTAGGGAAGGAAGGACTTGAAGGCATTAAAATTAAGTGGACAGGCAAGGATCTCAAATAATTCAATCTGTAACCAAGCATCTTGCAATAATCCTCTACCCTGATCCTTACTGAAGAAAGAAACAACTGTCTGTGTTTTTCTTTTTCCTCACTTGCCTCTCAAAATATAGCAGGTTTTCTCATTGCAATTGTATTTCACAGGAAGGGTGTGAAGATAAGTAAGTACCATTTGTAAAACACTTGAAAGTCAGAGGTGCTATGCTCGATGATAGTGAGAAAGCAGAAGGAAGACAGGTGACAACTTGCTGAAAAATATGTCATTGTCCATTTATGGATAACTTCAGGCTGACTCATGATAAAGTCTTCACCCAGAGGTATCACAGATTTATTTGCACTAAGTAGAATGCTGAGTGTCACATAAAACACACTAAACACATTTTATATCACTCTTTCAAAATGGCAACAGTTACACAGAGGCACAGAAACCAGGCTACCAGCTATGCTGGACACAGCTAAAACAACTGAGAAAATATTATGCAGGGAGAAATAACCTTCCTGCAATCAACACGCACACACACACACACACACACACACACACACACACACACACAAAATCAAAACCATGCACACACCAATTATACTCTTCTAAAAGTATTGAAAATTCAATGAACCCCAAAGTGGTTTTTGCTCTTTCTCTGAGGTTTATATCTTGTATAAAGGCTTCATTATCCACTCAGCATGCCAAGTTAGAGTGGAGGACAAAGACATGATTCATGATTGATAACTATTTCTCAGTGTCAGATTACCAACCAGTCTTCATAGAAGACAACACAATTTCTTAACAGTAACTCACTTTCACTTTCATGCATTGGAGAAGGAAATGGCAACCCACTCCAGTATTCTTGCCTGGAGAATTCGAGGGACAGAGGAACCTAGTGGGCTGCTGTCTATGGGGTCGCACAGAGTTGGACACGACTGAAGTGACTTAGCAGCAGCAGCAGCGGCAGCAGCAGCGGTAACTCTGGAGTGTCTTTTACCTGACATCTTTGCCTTCAAACTTATCTAGTTCCCCAAATGTATAACTCATCCTAATACTGTCATCAAATTCCATTTCCCACACTTCTGCAGTGGCTCAGCTGGCAAAAAACCTACCTGCCAATGCAGGAGACCTGGGTTCGATCCCTGAGCTGGGAAGATCCCTGAAGAAGGGAATGAAAACCCACTCTACGATTCTTGCCTGGAAAATTCCACAGACAGAGGAGGCTTGCAAGCTACAGTCCATGAGGTCACAAAGAATCCAACATGACTGAGCATGCAGGCATACATGTGTGCACACACACACACACACACACACACACACATACTTACACACCATTTTAGATACTGCCACTCCTGCAAAAACCACTCCATTGATGCTTTATACCAACAGGATCAAGTCCAGAAATCTCAGCCTTGCAGCTCAAATTACTTGAACTTGTTCATTGTCTTTGAAGCTTATCTCACACTCTTCACCAAGCATGCCAATTCCTATGATAAGAGAAATTCACATTTCCCAAAGACATCATCCTCTACTGTTATTATTATCTCTTCACTGTGCTTGCCCACAATGTTATTTCTCTGTTGCCCCATATGAAACAAACACCCTCCCCCCCACACACACACATGAGCAAAACCCCTGCTCATCTGAATTAAGCAAGGGCATTATCTTGCTTTGTAAAGTTTTACAGCACTAGCATGAGTTTCCCTCCTCTTTTTTATGCATCATTCTCTGTCACTTTGTTCCTTGCCTTGTGTTGCAGTTTTTTATTTACTTTTGTATTACATACTTGATTATATAATTATTTGCCTGGCTTGCCGCTGTGATCTCTTTAAAGGAAAGGTGCGTGTCCATGCTAAGTCATTTCAGTTGTGTCTGACTCTTTTTGACCCCCATGGACTCTAGCCAATCAGGCTTCTCTGTCCATGGGATTCTCTAGGCAAGAATAATAGAGTGGGTTGCCATTTCCTCCTCCAGGGGATCTTTCCGAGGCAAGGATCAAACTCACATCTAACCCACATCTCCTGCATTGGCAGGTGGGCTCTTTACCAGCTGAGCCACGAACCAAGGAAGTGTAGAAAGTGGAATTTCATGAAACTTTTAGGAAGAGTTGGGGAGTTAAATAAGTTTGAAGGTAAAGAACCCATCTGCCAATGCAGATATCACCCTGGAAGCCCAAGGGAAAAGTAGTCTATCTTATTTCTGTACCCCCAGAGCCTGTTATAGGGCCTAACTCATAGTTCATTCTCAATAAATAGTTAAGAGAGGAAGGGAAGTAGGAGAGAATTTTAAGGAAGGAAGTAGGGGAAATGAAGTGAGCAAGTGAAGGAAGACATGAAGGAGGGTTGGAAATGTATTTCTTTCCTGAAAATGCAACTTGACATTCAAAATGCATTTTGAAACTTAACAAGAATCCACCTGCAATGCAGGAGACCTGGGTTCCATCCCTGGGTTGGGAAGATCCTCTGGAAAAGGGAAAGGCTACTCACTTCAGTAATCTGGGCTGGAGAATCCCATGGACTCTATAGTCCATGGGGTTGCAAAGAGTCGGACATGACTAAGCGACTTTCACTTCACTTCAACATGAAACTATAATACAATGGTGGAATTTGACACTTGATAAATTATCTTTATACTGTTTCCCTTGAGCGAGCTTTTCCAATCCAACTCTGTATCAGAAAATCACAGATAATTTTTTTTTTTTTAGTTTGGTGATTGATAGATTTCCAAATCTACCAATTAGTACAGGAATATGATATAATAGCTACTCTTAACCTAATTTCAGGCATTTTACTAACTAAACCAAAAGTTTAGGACCAATATATATTCGTGCAGTTGCAAAATTGATATAAGTGATTTATTAAGGTCATGCAGCATTGCTTTAAATAGCTCTTGGATTTTTTTTTCTCCTAGTTTTCTAGACTTCTTTTCTGAATGTCACCTAAGATAAGATAAATTTTCATTCCCTCATAGATATGGTCAAATGAAAGAGGATGGCATGATTTTAGGAAGATGATCAATACACTGACATTTTCCAAGAGTGATGTTTTACAGAGATTTAAGACCAAAATAAACAAATCCTAACATGCAACAATACCTCTAAAAGATTACTTTTTTCTAAAGAATTCCCAAAGAGTTAATTTTCATTAGTGACATACTAGAAAGCTAAACTCTATCAAAACTCTTTCCAAGAAGTTTGTGGAAGGAAACGGTTTATTTGCTCAATCTTTGCAGGCGAGTAATGCAACTGCATTTTTAAAAAAGAAGGTGAAACTAAAGAATTTTTTAAAAGTTTTGTTTAGTCTATTAATAGTTCTGTGCAGAAACTTTGCAATCTTGTGCAGACAGGAGTCAGATTGACAAAGATCACCATAGAGTGCTTAAGAAATAACATTTTCAACATTTTATTTCAACATTGTGATAAATCTTTCTCTCCTGTGGATGAAAGAAGAAATAATCCCTCTCGGGACTTGTCTGCTTGGTCCTCCGCTTGAATCGTTCAGGCTGCCTACAGACTGTCAGTGCTCAGCTTGTTTTGTTACCTAATTCTGTAGAATTAGTGCACAGAGTGAGCAGAAAGTAGCTAAGTCTGACTAATTTCTTCTCAGAGCCAGAGATCACTCACCTCCTGAGACCTCTTTTTTAAGTGGAATTGGGAAAGTAGAGAGAAAAACAACATTCAAAAGCCAATATTATAGCCCTTGAGGTACTGATTTTTATCACCATCCCCATAATCTCAACACATTCCTACTTTTTCTATAAAACACTCAGGGTAGGGAATCATGAGAAAAATAAGGTAATGAAATCACAGAATAGCCTTCTGTCATTCTCTGCTTGGCAATACCACCTGCTGTGTGTGTATCAGGGCGCATACTTTGACTTCATCATTCAGGTTTGGGGTGGGGATAATGACAGTTTCTGTCTTTGCACTACATACTCTTTGGACTTCTGCTTTACATTCACAAATTTCTTTAGGGCTGTGAATCCCCTGGGGTGTCAGAGGAACTGAGATTCTGGTTTATAGAGTCTGTTGGCTTTTAAATGTTTTCACCTGATACTTTGGAAAATCCTTCTAGAAGCACTCTTTAACCATGTAGCAAATCTGGTCATGGTTATTTGGGGTGGATTAGATAGGCAGGCAGGTTAGATAGGAAAATGAAGCAGAAGACCATGAACTGTTTATTCCCAACAAATGCAGATATGAGAAAGAGCTAAGCAGTCCTTGGGGAAACTTCCAAACCTGAAGGACTGTGTAAGCCTTTAAGCCTCAGTCTGGTAGCCAGTGATATTATGAGCATAAAAGCTGACAGAGCAACTCCTCTTGCAGGAAATATCACAGCTTCCTTGGTATTTATTCTAGTAATTATCTGACCATACTTTTCAAGGCAAGTGTAGCCCTCAGATTCACAGAAATTTTGCTTCTTCATCAAGTTCATCTCCTCAAGGAGAGCTCTAAGTCATGGGGTAGCAAACTCCACTTAGAACACCATGAGTCTTGGCTGGCATGCATTTGATTCAGCGTCTTAATCAACTAGCAGTTAAAGCCTCATGGGTCTGATATGGAGATCCTGCATCACCTACAGAAGTATCTAGCTCTACCAAAAAATAAGGAAAAGAAAGGAAAATAAATATACTTAAATGACAGAGTCACAAACATTGTTGAAATAGAAGTCAAGGCCATCCTAAAAGGTGCCTAGAAACTGGAGGGCCTCCCTGGTGGCTCAGCTGGCAAAGAATCCACCTGCGACGTAGGAGACCTAGGTTCCATCCCTGCGTCGGGAAGATCCCCTGGAGAAGGAAATGGCTACCCACTCCAGTATTCTTGCCTGGAGAATCCCATGGACAGAGGAGCCTGGTGGGCTACAGTCCATGGGGTTGCAAAGAGCTGGACACAACTGAGCGACTGAACACTTCAACACACTTCAGTGGAAACTGGATCTAAAGGAAAGGGGTGGGAGGACTGGGGAAATTAATAAACAAAACAGTGAAGATAGGAGCATCTACTCCAAATTTCCAGAACCTTCTCACTAAGTAGACAGAAATACTCTATTCCTTTGACAAGTAACAGAAGGACAAACTATTAAGTAAAATAATATATAGTAAGACAAATTAAAGTTATACTTAGACAAAATAATGCAACAAAATATTCTTTATAAATACAACTAAATTTTTTTATTCTGTACTTCAAAGATGTATAGTTATCCTTAATTTATTTCTTATATTGATTTTTGACTTTTTTTTTCAATTTAAATCTATATACTCTATAGATCTAATGTATTCTCCAGGCCCAGTAACTTCTGAGCTTTGAATTGGCATTCCTTGTTGATAAGCTGAACTGAGGGATACAGTATGGGAACAAAAACATATCTTATATCTTGAGCAAGATCTCAGATCCAGTTAGTAAGTATACATTCTTCCAAACCGAGAGAAGAAACCCACAGAAAGCTGGGTTTATGGTTCTTCTGGGGGGAGGGGAGGTATTTTTTTTTCCTTTTCCCCAGCTTTATTGAGATATAATTGATATATTCTCTTGTAAAAGTTTAAGGCGTAAAGTGTAATGATTAGATACACTTATATATTGCAAAATGATTACAAACATAACTTTAGTTAATACCTCCATTATGTCACATAATTGCCACCTTTTGTGTGGTAAGAATATTTCAGATCTACTCGCTCAAAAACTTTCAAGTATTCAGTAAACTATTATTAACAATTATCATCATGCTATACATTAGATCCCTAGAATTATTCCTCTTGCAATGGGAAGTTTGCACCCTCTTACCAGCATCTCCAAGTTCTCCCCAACCCCCCAACTCAGACCCTTGAGATACCCATTCTACTTTATTTCCATGAATATAACATTTAAGCTTCATATATATGTGGGATTATGCACTATTTGTCTTCCCCTGTCTGACTTATTTGCCATATTAATATTATTAACATAATGTCCTCAAGGTCCATCCATGTTGTTTCCAATGGCAGGATTTCCTGATTACTCGTGGCTGAATAACATTCCATAGCATATATGTGACCATGAGGTCACAAAAAGCTGGACACGACTGAGTGACTTTCACACATCGCACACTCTATTAATTATAAAAATGAATTATTAAAATGAACAGCTGAAATAATGAGTTATTCATGCAAACATTAACATATAGTCAGCACAAAAAATGGAAATTTCATAAACATACCTATGAATGTGCCATTTTTATATAAGGTAATGTTAAAATCACCCAGCAATTATAAATTCAATAAATGTTTTAGAAATATGTATATGGCAAAAGGGAGAAGAGAAAATTTCCTGATGGATTTGAGAACTAGAAGAACAATAGAATAAAGTGTAAAGTAGTATTTTATGACCATCAGAAGCAAGTCATATAATCCAAATATCATAAAGGGAAGGATTGACATATTTTACAGCATCAAAAACTCAACGTATAACACAGTATTAACATTAAAATGTTCAAGTTCAACAGCGTATGTAAGTAATATGTGCAATATATAAAACATAAAAGGTTAA
>SJYC01069397.1:0-13729 GCA_006408675.1 Madoqua kirkii
CATTTCTCCAAAGAAGACATACAGATGGCTAACAAACACATGAAAAGATGCTCAACATCACTCATTATCAGAGAAATGCAAATCAAGACCACAATGAGGTACCACTTCACACCAGTCAGAATGGCAGGAATCCAAAAGTCTACAAGCAATAAATGCTGGAGAGGATGTGGAGAAAAGGGAACCCTGTTACACTGTTGGTGGGGATGCAAACTAGTACAGCCACTATGGAAAACAGTGTGGAGATTCCTTAAAAAATTACAAATAGATCTGTCTTATGACTGAGCAATCCCACTACTAGGCATACACACCAAGGAAACCAGAACTGAAAGAGACATGTGTACCCTAATATTCATTGCAGCATTGTTTATAATAGCCAGGACATGGAAACAACCTAGATGTCCATCAGCAGATGAATGGATAAGAAAGCTGTAGTACATATACACAATGGAGTATTACCCAGCCATTAAAAAGAATACATTTGAATCAGTTCTAATGAGATAGATGAAACTGGAGCCAATTATACAGTGTGAAATAAGCCAGAAAGTAAAACACCAATACAGTATACTTACACATATATATGGAATTTATAAAGATGGTAATGATGACCCTGTATGCAAGACAGCAAAAGAGACACAGATGTATAGAATGGACTTTGGACTCTGAGGGAGAGGGAGAGTGTGGGATGATTTGGGAGAATGGCATCGAAACATGTATACTATCATGTAAGAAACGAAGTGCCAGCCTATGTTCGATACAGAATACAGGATGCTTGGGGCTGGTGCTCTGAGATGATCCAGAGAGATGATATTGGATGGGAGGTGGGAGAGGGGTTCAGGATTGGGAGCTCGTATACACCCATGGCAGCTTCATGTCAATGTATGGCAAAATCAATATGGTATTGTAAAGTAAAATAAAGTAAAAAAAAAAAAAAAAGATGTAGCTTCACTGCATTCTGAAGTACATTGGTTTCAATGAAAAATCTCCTGTCACTTTTCTGTTTGTCCATCTGCGTGTTATGCTTATTTTCTCTCTGGCTGCCTTTGAAACTTTCTCTTTATCAACTGTATTATGATATGAATCTTTCCAAAGTTCATATGTTGAACCCTTAACCCTCCAAACTGATGCTACTCAGAGGTGTAACCATTGTGAGGTGATTAGATTTAGACAAAATCCAGAGGGTGGAGACCCTGTAATGAAATTTAGTTCAGTTCAGTCACTCAGTCCTGTCTGACTCTTTCCAGCCCCATATATTGCCACACACCAGGCTTCCCTGTCCATCACCAACTCCCAGAGCTTACTTAAACTCATGTCCATTGAGTTGGTAAGGCATCCAATCATCTCATCCTCTGTCATCTGCTTTTCCTCCTGCCTTCAATCTTTCCCAGCATCATGGTCTTTTTAAATGAATCAGCTCTTTGCATTATGTAGCCAAAGTATTGGAGTTTCAGCTTTAGCATCAGTCCTTTCAATGAATATTCAGAACTGATTTCCTCTAGGGTGGACTAGTTGGATCTCCTTGCCATCCAAGGGACTCTCCAGAGTCTTCTCCAACACCACAGTTCAAAAGCATCAATTGTTTAGCACTCAGCTTTCTTTATAGTTCAACTCTCACATCCATACATGACTACTGGAAAAACCATAGCCTTGACTAGACAGACTTTTGTTGGTAAAGGAATGTCTCTGCTTTTTAATATGCTGTCTATGTTGGCCAGAGCTTTTCTCCCAAGGAGCAAGCATCTTTTAATTTCATGGACGCAGTCACCATTTGCAGTGATTTTAGAGCCCCCCAAAATAAAGTTTCTCTCACTGTTTCCACTGTTCCCCCATCTATTTGCCATGAAGTGATGGGACCAGAGCCATGATCTTAGTTTTCTAAATGTTGTTTTAAGCCAACTAATCACTCTCCTCTTTCGCTTTCAT
This sequence comes from Madoqua kirkii, assembly GCA_006408675.1. Taxonomy (NCBI): domain Eukaryota; kingdom Metazoa; phylum Chordata; class Mammalia; order Artiodactyla; family Bovidae; genus Madoqua; species Madoqua kirkii. Next base: position 1,921 of record SJYC01069397.1, read on the forward strand.
CAAGAGGTTCTTTCGTTTTTCTTCATTTTCTGCCATAAGAGTGGTGTCAATCTGATTTTGGTATTGACCATCTGGTGATGTCCATGTATAGAGGCTTCTCTTGTGTTGTTGGAAGAGGGTGTTTGCTATGACCAGCATGTTCTCCTGGCAAAACTCTACTAGACTTTGCCCTGCTTCATTCTGAACTCCAAGGCCAAATTTGCCTATTACTCCAGATATTTCTTGACTTCCTCTTTTTGTATTCCAGTCCCCTAATGAAAAGGACATCTCTTTTTGGTGTTAGTTCTAGAAGGTCTTATAGGTCTTCATAAAACAGTTTAACCCTCAACTTCTTAAGCATTACTGGTCAGGGCAGTGATATTGAATGGTTTGCCATTCAATGAATGATTTGTAATGAGATTAGTGTCCTTAAAAGAAGAAAAAAAGAGAGATGAGAGCTCTTCCTCTCCACATCTGAAGATACAGTAAGCAGTTAGCCTCCCTGAGCAGTAAGTTACAGCAGTCACTGGGCTCAAGAGCTCACCTTGTTTAGTTCCCCTTTCTCAGAGATAACAATCTATAAACATTGTGTCATTTAATGAGGAATGAATTTAAAGGCAAATGCAATTATCTGTAAAATGTCTCTTCAGAAAGAATTATGCATTTCAGGAGCTTCTTCTTTAAAATAATCTTTAGAACTTTAGGGACATATTATCACCCTGAATGGCCACACATTTTAAAGTCCTCCATACTCTTCTAAGTGATGTTTTATTTAAGTTTTACTCCATCTAAAGGCAAGGTTAGTATAAAAGTGAAAAGTGAAAGTATTAGCTATTTAGCTGTGTCTGACTCTTTGCAACTCCATAGACTGTAGCCTGTCAGGCTCCTCTATCCATGGAATTCTCCATGCACAAACACTGGAGAGGGTTGCCATGCTTTCTATAACATACATAATTTAAGTGTATATTTGAACAACTGTTTAGCTATTAAGTGATAGTGGTACAGAGTTTAATAAATCCAATCCCTATTCAGTTCAGTTGCTCAGTTGTGTCCAACTCTTTGTAACCCCATGAACCACAGCACACCAGCCCTCCATCCATCATCAACTCCCAGAGTTTACCCAAACTCATGTTCATTGAGTTGGTGATGCCATCCAGCGATCTCATCCTCTGTTGTCCCCTTCTCCTCCTGCCCTCAATCTTTCCCAGTATCAGGGTCTTTTCAAATGAGTCAGCTCATCGCATGAGGTGACCAAAGTACTGGAGTTTCAGCTTCAACATCAGTTCTTCCAAGAACACCCAGGACTGATTTCCTTTAGGATGAACTGGTTGGATCTCCTTCCAGTCCAAGGGACCTTCAAGAGTCTTCTCCAACACCGCAGTTTAGAAGCATCAATTCTTCGGCACATAGTCCAACTCTCACATCCATATATGACCACTGGAAAAATCATAGCCTTGACTAGACTGACCTTTGTTGACAAAGTAATGTCTCTGTTTTTGAATATGCCGTCTAGCTTGGTCATAACTTTCCTTCCAAGGAGTGTCTTTTAATTTCATGGCTGCAGTCACCATCTGCAGTGATTTTGGAGACCAAAAAATAAAGTCTGACACTGTTTCCACTTCCCTGGTGGCTCAGACGGTAAAGCATCTGTCTACAGTGTGGGAGACCTGGGTTTGATCCATGGAAAGGATTAAAATCTGTGATTAATAAAAATTGGAAGTAGATAAGTCAGATAGAAAGCTTATAGAAAATGCACCATTCTCAAAGATATAAAGGAAACATACTAGTGAGAATAATTTTAATGAGAAGCTCACAGTCATTAGATTGGTGATCAGAAATAAGCACTATTGATATTCTAGGCTTTTATTTGTACAGATGTTTGTGACATCAGTCTTAATTTGTAAATATAAGGTATATTTGAAAAATACGTCTATCTCATTAAGAGCAATATATTACAAATCAACACAGGTAAATGCTTTGCTTTAAGTATACTTGATATAATTAGAGATAAAAAAAATCAACTGTTTTCTCTGAGTATTTCTGCTGTGAAAAATGTGGAACATACAATAGGTATATTCAAAATAGTATCATAAAGGAGCGTAATCCTTTTGAAAAATAAGAAATCTATATTTTAAAGAAGTATAACAATACATGAATGTCACATGAGAAAATGAATTTATTGTGGAAAATCATCAGAAGGAAGTAGATAAGGGTTTTATTCAAATGACTAGGAAGTCTGACAGAATCAGAACAAAATAAAGACCTTAGGAAGATTAGAGAATAATATCCTGGCATTCACATTTCTAGAGAGAGTCTAGGGAGCTAAGGCTGTAGCTATTTGCATGTGTCAGGGCAAAGGGATTTTTCTTTTCTTTTCTTTTCTTTTTTTAATTGGCATGAATACAGCTCCTCCTATTCCCATCGGTTTCTGCACAGATGATTTGTATCAGTCCAGGAAGTTGCGTTGAGTCTGGTCATTATGGGTGATGGGCTTCAGGAAAGAGATAACACTGCACATTCCACTCTACCTTGATAACGTTCTATAATCTAAATCATCTTTCAATATTCTGCATGATCAATATTTACTATTTAAAGTAATTCTGCAAAAAGTACAAGCTAACACTCTACATTTTTATTAATGCTAATGAACTTTTGTTTATTGAGTTGGTAGAAGGAGAACATTGTCACTCACAAGTAATATTGTTTCTACTTTTGTCTCTACTTGTGATTGATCTGGAAGATAATATTTGAAAAAGTACAGTGAGCTGTCAGTTGCTTAGTGGTAGTCCAACTCTTTGTGACCCCATCGACTGTAGCCTACCAGGCTCCTCCGTCCGTGGAATTGTCCAGGCAAGAATACTGGAGTGGGTAGCCATTCCCTTCTCCAGGGGATCTTCCCAACCCAGGGATCGAACCTAGGTCTCTTGCATTGTGGGTGGATTCTCTACCAGCTGAGGCACCGGGGAAGCCATTGTGAGCTATGTTTGATTCTGATCCTTACCTTAAAGATTCTGTTTCTGTACTCTCCTTTGTTAACACAGAAAATAGACTATTTTAGAAAAGAATTTGGGAGATCAAGAACTGAGCAACTCTGGTGAGAGTTCAACCTTTGATGAGCAGTTATTTGAAATGGAAGGAGATGATCCAAGATGCATATTATTGAAGTATTTATGACTATCCTTAGCATGAGATTGTACACATAGAGAAACAGTGCCAGCCGTTCCTAAGATAAGCCTGCCTATCAATAAAGAGGCACACGATGAACCAGAATTCTGTTCTACATAGTACATGGCTGCAGGCCAGGGAAATTGAAAGATATTTAAGATTCCTTCACACTGAGCAGCCATCATGTTTCTCTCCAAATTAAAAAGGTCTGAAGTGCACGTGACCACATGTCATGTAACATCTTACAACAGGCATAAAGAAAAGCACCTGCCAAATAGGAAAACTATTGGTTTCTTTGTAATTGGTTATCTTCGGCCACTGATAATTTCTGGTACTGCTCGTTTTGAAACATTCTTCCATTTGTGGAATTCAATATTCCTATAAAGCTGATACATAGTCACACATTAATGCTTAATCTGTTCTCTACAGTACACCAACAGAGTCTACTCAGGGACCTGAACATCCCTATGGTGTATAATAATGGAGCAGGTCATTCAAGTGTGGAACTGGGGGATACCGACAATGGCAAACACAGTTGGTTTAAAATGAAAATGCTCACTTTGTGCTTTTAGAATTTAATTGCTGCCAATATAATGCTATCAACTGTACTTTTAGGTACTATCCTCTGGCATGGCACAAGATATATGAGTTTTAATATCAGTAATACCTTGAAGTTAAGTAATGACCATCTCCTTTGCCCTTGCCCAAGGTGTTCATGGAAGCTAAAGCACAGTTTTGCAGTTAGCCTCACAGTGACCCTATAAGGGAGAGAGCTATGGACATCCAGGAAAAAAATCCATAAAACAGAGGGAAGTGCAGGTTATCAAGGATTTGTATTATATTCCTTTACTTTCAAAATGTTTTAGAGTGAAATTCAGCTCAGACTGACGGTCACCATTATAAAATTTGTTAGGATTGAAACAGGAGTATACCCTGCATTGAATCTTTATTCAAATATTTTTATTTGATAAATGAACAAAAATAATTTTAAATGCAAAATAAATATGCTTAGAGCATTGTGGAAAATACATAGCAATGTTTCAACTTTTCTTCTACTCTCAAACAGGAGATAAAATTAACAAAATGAATTTCAAAATGTACTTTTAAAAATTCCACTGGTTAGGATAATTTTCCCTTCACACTCTCCTTCATGGACAATCTGTTGCTGCTGTTTAGTTGATAAGTCATGTCCAGCTCTTTGCCACCCCCATGGACTGCAGCACACCCCACTTGCCCATCTTTCACTACTTCCCAGAGTTCGCACAAATTCATTTCCACTGAGTCGGTGATGCTATCTAACCATCTCATCCTCTCGCACCCTCTTCTTTTGCCTTCAGTCTTTCCCAGCATCAGGTTCTTTCCCAGAAAGTTGGCTCTTTGTATCAGGTGGCCAAAGTATTGGAGTTTTAGCTTCAGGATCAGTCTTTCCAATGAATATTCAGGTTTAATTTCCTATAGGATTGACTGGTTTGATTTCCTTGCAGCCCAAGGGACTCTCAAGAGTCTTTTCCAGCACCACAATTTGAAAATATCAGTTCTTCAGCACTCAGCCTACTTTATGGTCCAACTCTCACATCTGTACATGACTACTGGAAAAACCACAGCTCTGACTAGATGGTCAATCTCAGGTGAGGGTAACATGTGGCCATTTACTTTCAGACAGTGTCAGGATTACATGCAGAATCATCCATAAACCAGGCCCATATTACTTGTTCCGCAGTCACCTGATCCTAAAAAAACTTTCCCTGGGACGTAAGGTGCAGATTGAGAGGAAGGAATGGAGCAGAAGTAGGAGCTCTGGGTATGTGAGCCACTTACTGGGAAAATTCACATATGCTTTTAATGCCTGACTGCATACATACTACTTCCGTTTGAGGATGGGATCTCCAAACAAGCATGATGTACAGAATCAAATTGATAGTGATGGCTTAGGTTACTTATAGTAGCTTCTTTGTATGACTTGTCTTTGCTCTGTAAAGTTCTTTTTTTTTATAGTTAGGTCTCTCAACTGGCTGATTTTTAGCTCTCTTTATATTAGAAGTCAGGAACACCATATAATCTAATTTATTTTGTGTTGTTTAGTTGCTAAGTTGTGTCCAGCTCTTTTGCAACCCCATGGACTGTAGGCTACCAGGCTCCTCTGTCCTTGGGATTCTCCAGGCATGAACACTAGAGTGGGTTGCCATTTTCTTCTCCTGGGAATCTTCCTGATCCAGGGCTTGAATCCACATCTCCTGCTTGGCAGGCAGATTCTTTATCACTGAGCCCCAAAGAAGTCCTTATTTTGTGTTAACAGACAACAAATATGAAGACTTGTTGATCCTTTTCTCTCTGCCCCCAAATACATAAAACCGTCCACTGCAAAATCAAGGAAGACCTTATTTTGGAGTGCCAACATACCAAGTTAACAGTTCCAGAAAGGTAATTTGATTTTAGATTATAATCATTCAGTTTTAATCTGGAGGTAAACACTTGGGTTGCACACTGAGGGATGGAGACAATGGGTTGATGAGGCTGAGCCATTCTGTCATTATTTAGAGTGCACCGACTAATAACATTGATTTCCAACATGCTCCTCTTTCCTAATGCTTGTTTTTTATAGCCAAGAACTTCAGATTCGCAGCCTCTCTATGGTTCCATCTCTTAGGAGAATGCTTCCTGCTTCAACTATAGCTTTTTCCTGTGTCTGTTCTGAGTCATGGTTTCATTTCTATGGTGTCTATTTCTTTGTGTTTTTTTCATCACTGCAGTCATGTTCCTCTGTTTTCCAGAAAGTTTTCAGGATAGCTGTTTCTCTAATATCTTTTTCTTCTTTCTTACCCATCTTTTAACCATGTCCTCATATAGACACTATCTCTGTTATAGGAGCAGGGTTGGTTACAATGAAAGGAAGGAAAACACAGGGAGTTCTTAGTTAACCTTCTTAAATCAGTCGTGTACCATGGAGCTGAAAAACAATGTAACATCCTTCTGTACCACTTGTAAATTATGTCTTCAGAATTATCTTGACACATAAGAACTGATGTACTTGAATGAGGTACTAGCTCAAGAATTCTAAAGTCTCCTCACATATAACAGAAGTATGTGAAATCCAGGATCTAGCCTTTGACACTTCTTCAAGCATATTCTAATTCCTCATCTTTTCTGAAACTCCCCTTTCCAGACTCATGCACTAAAGTACTAAATTGTTTCCTTTAACAGATGAATGTGTTTTATAAATATGCATACATCTATTTCCACATCCCTGTCAAATGTAATCTGCTTATTTTCAAACCTGATGCTATGAAATCCACTTGCTCTTGTAGGACACGTCACCCACACTCATACCATATACAACTTCTGAAATTTCCTACATTCCTTTAAAATCTCACATATTTTCCATTCTTTGAGAAAACTTTTGGAAATAAGAGATATATCAGTTCAGTTCAGTCCAGTCGCTCAGTCATGTCCGACTCTTTGCAACCCCATGAATCACAGCATGCCAGGCCTCCCTGTCCGTCACCAACTCCTGGAGTTCACCCAAACTTATGTGCATCGAGTTGATGATGCAATCCAGCCATCTTATCCTCTGTCATCCCCTTCTCCTCCTGTCCCCAATCCCTCCCAGCATCAGGGTCTTTTCCAGTGAATCAACTCTTCACACGAGATGGCCAAAGCACTGAAGTTTCAGCCTCAGCATCAGTGCTTCCAATGAACACCCAGGACTGGTCTCCTTTAGGGATGAACTGGTTGGATCTCCTTGCAGTCCAACAGACTCTCAAGAGTCTTCTCCAACAACACAGTTCAAAAGCATTAATTCTTCAGCGCTCAGCTTTCTTCACAATCCAACTCTCACATCCATACATGACCACTGGAATAAACCATAGGAGATATATAACCAAGTATAAAAAGTTACATGCAGTTTTAGGGTTGGGAGGAAAGAAAATGTCACTTTTGAGTAAAAAGTAAGTGATAGGGATTAAGAATGTACTTGACTTATAGTTCACTTATGCCACGGGACCTAAGAAACACAGGCTGTTGTATAAACCCAATCATTTGTGTAAAAACGAACATCAATTCATAGCATTTTAAAGAGAATTGGGTATTTTTATACCATTATTGCCTGGATTCCCTTCCATCCTTTCACTCAACTTCCTCATTTAATCTACACTCTCAGATAATGATCAAAAGTTTTCTCATAAGCATCAATGTAAAACTTGACCAAATTTTTCAGTCAGCTCTACCACGCTGTGATTCACACCACACCCCTAAGTGCACTGCAATGCTTAACCACTGTTTGTTGCTGCAATATTTATATTCAGTCATGAAAACAGAAGACATACTTCTTTGTGTGTGGCTTGACTTTGCAGAATCGTGAAGAACTGTTACCCTTTCATGTGGGGATTGCAGAACTCTGCATTCTTTACGTCTGAACATCAGCTTTCACTGAGTCATTGGATATGAGATTATAAAAGAGCAAATATGTTGTCAGGCAGTAAGTTAGTCTATCTGAATAAACACCTATCTCAAATTTATCCTTTCCTCAGATGCCAACTTTTGCCTCAACGATCCATGATGTAGGCATTTTTCTAGGTTCAGGATAAGGAAGAACTAATCTTTGAGTCCTTTTCTCTCCTTTGCTGAGTTCTAGTTGAGTCCAATACTCCAAGCTCTTTATCAGATAAACTTAAAATGTAAAGAGACTTGATGGGGGGTCTTGGAGGAGGTGGGGAACCTTACAGGACACAGGCCAAATGTATTTTTCAATTCAGGGGAAATTTTATTTAAATAAATGTATGGACCTGCAAAGGCATGATGATATTATCCTTCTTATTTTCCTTATTGCTTCTCCCAACTCAGCTGGAGACACAGCCAGAAGCCTCTCAAAGACACTAAAAAGGAATGTGGAAAGTCTGAAAGGAGCGGGGGTGAGTGGGATAAGAGACGTTAATGAGAAGGGACGGTTCTTAATTGTACTTTGACTTCTCTCCCAGTCAACGTGTCTTACTGGAGAGCTGCTATGGGGACTGTGGTGTTTAATTTCCTGACATTTCTGAGAATCAAACCTAACGGGTACGGGTCGATTAACATAGTATAGTAAGGATGTTGGTTTTCTGGTCTCCTCTGACATGTAAGAGAGGCCAAACGAATAAGAAACTCTAAGCAGGCCTTTTGTTACAACAAATATTCTAAGCGGATCTTCCTGTCAAGAGAACAAATCCCCTTACAGATCACTGCTTATACTTCGCTCTGATTTCTTTGGTTGGACATCTGGCCTCACCTTGGCTGGGGCCTGAGCCAGTCTGAGGAGAAGGATGATATTTCTTTAAAATTGTTGACTGCCTGTCCCTAGTCCCTAACAGTGTCTGGCATGCAACATGTAGTAGTAGCGTTAGTCACTTAGTTGAGTCTGCCTTTTTGTGACCCTATGGACTGTAGCCCGCCAGACTCTTCTGTCCATGGAATTCTCCAGGCAAGAATACTAGGGTGGGTTGCCATTCCCCTCTCTGGGGGATTTTCCCAACCAAGGGATCAAATTTGGGTCGCTCATACTGCAGGCAAATTCCTTACCATCTGAGCCACCAGGGAAGGGCAGCAAACAATACACATGAACTCTTGGGCTTCCCTGATGGCTTCGAGGTTAAAACATCCACCTGGAATGCAGGAGACCTGGGTTCGATCCCTGAGTCAGGAAGATACCCTGGAGAATGAAAATGGCACCCCACTCCAGTACTCTTGCCTGGAGAATCTCATGGAGGGAGGAGCCTGGTAGGCTACAATCCATGGGGCCGCAAAGAGTTGGACATGACTGAGCGACTTCACTTCACTTCATATTTTTATAAAGTGAATGAATAAATAGAAGGATGGCCCAAAGTCCCTCTCAATCAGAGTACATGAGATTAATATTTAGAGATGGGTGTCGAGGACATGATCATCTTTACTACATCCCTCCTGTCTGGCTGTAAGTCTCTGGAGGACTCAGAGAAACCCCAGTAGGAGGCAGGCGGCAGTTCTAAATGGCGTACTAGCTCAGTCCACAATCAGCCCCCTGTGAATGAATGTCTCTAGTTTCTTACAATCACATGGCAACCGTTGCAAACTGTTTTCAATAACATACTTATCCCTGCATGAAAATGTCTGCACATTTCTTGACTTTCTACAAGGGGTAGAAAGACAGAGACCTGACTTTTGAAATGGATAGACCTAAATTCCCATCCCTCTGGTCCTTCCCAACTCAATCCTCCCTTACCCTTAGTTCGACTCACCTATAAAACAGACCTGGTAAAATGTTCAGTGTGGTAAAGAAGACAAGAGATAAATGATTTAGAGTACTTAGGTCAGAATCTAGCTAATTTAGCATTGAAACATGCCATATACACCTTAATCTTTCAAGTAGTTAGTTCAGAATTCGGGCGTCAAATGTACTCCTTGAGTGTAAGGAGTAAACATATGGCACTCCATTAATGCTTTGTACTCTGAAGCTGAGAATGGTCATGACCTTATGACTCTACTCAGGTACAGAGAAATATGTAACGACTCTGGCCACAGAAAATGAGAACAGAGAGGGCAAGCACATTCTCTGTTCCCTCTGTAGACAATCAGCCTGTGACTGTAAGCCTAGCATCTGACTCCCCTTCTTAATAGTTTCAGCAAGCATAACTACAAAATGCAAGCAGCTGTATAATTACTGAATTTTTTAAAGTGAAAGTGAAAGTCCCTCAGTTGTGTCTGACTCTTTGCAACCCCATGGACTTTGCATTCCATGGAATTCTCTGGGCCAGAATACTGGAGTGGGTAGCCTTTTCCTTCTCCAGGGGATATTCCCAACCCAGGGATCAAACCTAGGTCTCCTAAAATTTTTTAAAGTCTTTTCAATTAAAGTGGTCTCAAGGGTTTTAAAACCTCAATGACTCTTGAGGTGTTTCTTTTGTCAGTTTTTGTTTTCAAGACATGTATCCAGGAGAAGAATGGATGAATTCTTAAATGTACTTTCACCATGCTTATCCTATCTACACAACACATGTGTGGGCAATATTTTAAAATATCTTTTCAAAAGTAGCTAAACATAAAGAATATTTAATCTGACTATATTTCTTTACTTCTTAGAGTAAGAATCAACTTTCTTAAAAATTTTGGAATGTGTTTAATACTTTTAGAGGTATCCGATAGTTTTTGTACCTTTTTGGATAATGCAAACAGGGAGAGCCAAGAGAATGAAAGATGATCGAACTGCCATCTGTTGAACAATTTTCTCTTGTCCTGACTCAATGGAGTATATTCCAGAATGTCTTGTGCTGATAGTCCCATATGGTTTCAAGCCAGTTTAAGTACATATCAGCTTCACAATACAGATGATGATCTAGACAAACTGTCCAACAGAACTTTCTGTGATGATGGAAAGAGTCTGTATCCATGTTCTGTACTCAGCAGCCACATATGTTATAAGAGCTATCTGTGACTTGTGGTTTGATATTCGCAAAGTACTAGTTTAACCTTTATTTCAATATTTATTTCAGTCTGGTATGAAGTCAAACAAGTACCCCAAAAGGTGTCTTCCACTGAGTTTTACTTTCACTCAAGCACAGACAACTGGAAGAAGGATAACAATTCAGATAGCAATGCAATTTCTTTGGATACTACTGAGAAAAGAGACCCATTATTAGTAAAAAGCATACATAGAATAAGCATTTATTTATTCCTTACCTACTTTGTGTCTGATACTATGTGGAAACAAACATAAATATAAGGCATAAGCCCTAAGAGTGAGCCATATAAACAAGTGAAGAAACAGGTAAATAGTACCTAAATGCACCAATAAGTACTGTAGCAAAACCACATGCTTGTGACTATTGGAAGGTAGGAATGAAATTAGAAATTCGCTTATATTTGGTATAAAATGGTATTAGGTAAGAAATGCTTATAAGAAGAATATTTAGAACAGCATAAGATGCCTATGTTTTAACCCACAGCTGGCTATATTATGCTCTAAAGCATGAGCATGTTATTTTTGCACTTTTCATTGAATTTTGGCCATTGGATAACTATAATCATATATATATATATATATACACATATATATATACACACACACATATACACATATATATTTCAGCATTTATTTCAATCTGGTATGAAGCCAAACGAGTACCCTAAAACATGTCAACTGAGCTTTATTTTCACTCAAGCACACATACACACGCATTATATATACACTTTCTGAATAAAGGAGATTAATACTATTTGGGAAAATATTTTTCATTCTAGGTTTTATATTAGTGCTAATTGTACCCACCAGTAAAAAAATATTTTATCATAGAAAACAAACTTATGGTTACCAAAGGGGTAATGGGATAGGGAAAGGATAAACTAGGAGTTTGGAATTAACATACACAAATTATTATTAAATAGATAAACAACACGGTCCTACTGTAGAGCACAGGGAATATCTTCAATATCCTATAACAAACCATAATGAAAAATAATACATATTAAAAAAACTGAATCACTTTGCTATATACCAGAAACTAACACTTACTCCTTGGAAGGAAAGTTATGACCAACCTAGATAGTATATTCAAAAGCAGAGATATTACTTTGCCAACAAAGGTCCATCTAGTCAAGGCTATGGTTTTTCCAGTGGTCATGTATGGATGTGAGAGTTCGACAGATGAGCACCACAGAATTG
>SJYC01069399.1:0-30506 GCA_006408675.1 Madoqua kirkii
TATCTCCCTGAGTTTGCTCAGCTTCATGCCCATTGAGTCAGTAACACTGTCTAATCATTTTATCCTCTGCCACCTCCTTCACCTTTTGCATTAAGTCTTACCCAGCATCAGAGTCTTTTCCAATGAGTTGGCTCTTTGCATCAGTTAGTCAAGGTATTGGAGATTCAGCTTCAGCATCAGTCATTCCATGAGTATTCAGGGTTGATTGTCTTTAGGTTGATTGTCTTTTGGTTGATTGTCAGGGTTGATTCAGGGTTGATTGGCCTGGTTGGATCTTCTTGCAGTCCAAGGAACTCTCAAGAGTCCTACCCAACACCAAAATCCAGAAGTGTCAATTCTTCAGTGTTCAGTCTTCTTTACAGTCCAACTCTCACATAAATGACCACTGAGAAAACCATATCTTGGACTATACACACCTTTTTCAGCAGTGATGTGTCTGCTTTTTAATACACTGTCTAAATTTGTCATAGCTTTCCTTCCAAGGAGCAAGCATCTTTTACTTTCATTGCTGCAGTCACTGTCTGCAGGGATTTTTGAGTCCAGGAAAATATACTTTGTCACTTCTTCTACATTTTCCACTCTATTTGCATGAAGTGATGGGACCAGGTGTCATAAATTTAATTTTTTAATACTTTATTCTATGTTACAATACTGTATTGGTTTTGCCATACATTGACAACTGTATTTCAATAAAAAATGAAAATAACGTATCAAACACACAGGGAATATTTTTAAACAGTTTGAAATGATGAACATTCAAATATACACAATTTTAACAAACTAAAGATATCTATAACTATGTAAACACATACACATACATGTATGTGTGTGTGTGTATATATATAAAACATACTGAGCTGCACTATACATACCATAAACTGCCACCACCACCAGGGAACAATGTTTTTTAGTAAATGTACAAAATTGTGAAACTTAATCACACTCACATTTAGAACTTTTCAATGAGCACAAACAGCTTCCTTGAACTGGTGTGCAGTCCACTCCTACGCTCACTGTCCCAGAATAGACAGTCACTGATCTGGCCTTTATACATTTAGAGCATATTTGGCCTCATTTGGGAGTATTTTATATAATGGAACTTTAGGATTGTTTTGGAACTATCTTTTCCTAGCTCACTGGTAACTCTGCCTTAGTTGATTCAGAAAAATGTGAAATCACTAACACCCTTACAAGGCCATGGGAAAAATGCAGTACCTTGAGGAGAGAGTCTTTTTAATACTTTATTCTACTTTACAATACTGTATTGGTTTTGCCATACATTGACATGAATCAGCCACAGGTGTACACGATCTCCCAATGCCGAAGTCCTCTCCCACCTCCCACCAGGCACCATCTCCCCGGATCATCCCGTACACCAGCCCCAAGCATCCTGTATCCTGTTTTGAATATAGACTGGTGCTTTGTTTCTTGCATGATAGTATACATGTTTCAGTGCCATTCTCCCAAATCATCCCACCCTCTCCCTCTCCCTCAGAGCCCAAAAGTCTGTTCTATACCTCTGTGTCTCTTTTGTTGTCTCACATACAGGGTCATCATTACTATCTTTCTAAATTCCATATATATGTGTCAGTATACTGTATTGGTGTTTTTCTTTCTGGCTTACTTCACTCTGTATAATCGGCTCCAGTTTCATCCATCTCATTAGAACTGATTCAAATTTATTCTTTTTAAGGGCTGAGTAATATTCCATTGTGTATATGTACCACAGCTTGAAAGAGACACATGTACCCCAATGTTCATTGCAGCATTGTTTGTAATTGCCAGGACATGGAAACAACCTAGATGTCCATCAGCAGAGGAATGGATAAGAGGAGAGAGTCTTGAACTGGGCACAAAGTTGGAGCATCCTGCCTTTCCTGAATGGAGGAGAGCAGTGAACTCAGTTTTAGAGCTTGTCTTTTCTAACCAGTGTGATGACTGATTGCTACAGAAAGAAGACTCCTATTCAGTGCCTGCTACCTTAGCCTCAAGCAAATGTCTGTGTATTTGAGATGCCATCCTCTTATCTGTCGGAAGACAGCAATCTCACAATGCTGGATCAATAAGTAGGAACCAAGAGAGAAGTAGGAAACAACAGTTTCCAGGAGGTTGTGCAGTTTCCTCAGAATGTACTTACTTCATGCTAGAGAACACTTTCTCTGACAGAGTCTTTAAAAAGCATTGATCACTCACACTCCCATACATGCACACCCAGACAACAAGTCAAGTGCCACTTATGTAAGAATAGGGCTTAAAGTTCACTTGGGATTAATTTTTCTTCCTTTCTTCCCTTCCCTGCTAAATAAAAGCATGGAAGATGTGTCAGACCAGTGTGCCCTACTGTGAGTTTCTTTGCATTCTTTTTCAAAAGTCTTTTTGGGAATGAGGAGAAAGCCACGATTAGTGATTTGTGATTTACTTCCTTTCTGATTAACGTGGATTTAAGCTGCAATTTCTGCCATTATGAATTAAATGTCACAGTTCATTAGAGTGGAGCCAATTCAGTCCATTTCAAGTTTATATTCATGTTTCCGATATTAAATCCTTTCCTCAGGATTTATTAACTTGGCATCAAGATGCCCCAAGTGTATCTTTTTTCAATTAGAGAAGAAAAATATCGGAGCATAACTTTTTCAGTTGCATTAATGTTCAGGAGACAGGTGTGAGTTAGAGAAGCAAAATGATCTCTTGGTCTAATTCTAATGATGTTAGAAATAAGTTGAAATATAAGATATTAAGAATTTGCAGACAGAAGCCAGCTTTTGCTTGGGCTGATGAATAAAGACATGGAAACTAATCTTCTGCCCCCCTCCAAACTGTTGCTAATTTTATGAGGCTCTCGTACATCCTCAAATTAAAAATGCAAATATAAGTCCTATAAAGTCATTTTAAAATATTTGATAATATGGCTAGCTGATTACTTAAAATTGTATTTTTTCCATGTACTTTTAAAATTTTATGTGTAGGGAGAAAACTTTCAACATTTTAATCCAGCTGACTCATATGAGGTGCTTAATATAGATTAGCTGAATAAATTTGAAACTGTTAAGGATATAACAAGATTCAGACCTATAATCTGGAGATAGTTCTTAAAGTTATATAATTATTCTTCACATATTACAATTTATTATATCAGATTACCATAATAGATAATAATTACTAGCTTGAAATGTATCTTTCAAATAGGAATTTGGGTAAATGTATAGGAACATAAAATATTTAATGACCTAGAATAAAAAATAAAAGTGAAATCATCTGATTTGGAGACATAATTCGCAGTCATGCTGCTGTTTAGTTGCTCGGTTATGTCCACCTCTTTTCGACCCTCTGGATTGTAAGCCTGCCAGTCTCCTCTGTCCATGGGGCTTCCCAGGAGTGCCATTTCCTTCTCCAGGGGACCTTCTCGACCCAGGGATCAAACTCACATCTTTTGCATTGGCAGGTAGATAACGTACCACTGAGCCACCAGGGAAGACTTGTTGGGCCATACAGGTATTATTTACAAAGAACTAAACTATGGTTTTTCCTGTGGTCATGTATGGATGTAAGATTTGGACTGTGAAGAAGGCTGAGCACTGAAGAATTGCTGCTTTTGAACTGAGGTGCTGGAGAAGACTCTTGAGAGTCCCTTGGACTGCAAGAAGATCCAACCAGTCCATTCTGAAGGAGATCAGCCCTGGGATTTCTTTGGAGGGAATGATGCTGAAGCTGAAACTCCAGTACTTTGGCCACCTCATGAGAAGAGTTGACTCACTGGAAAAGACTCTGATGCTGGGAGGGATTGGGGGCAGGAGGAGAAGGGGACGACAGAGAATGATATGGCTGGATGGCATCACTGACTCGATGGACATGAGTCCGAGTGAACTCCGGGAGTTGGTGATGGACAGGGAGGCCTGGCATGCTGCAATTCATGGGGCTGCAAAGAGTTGGACACGACTGAATGACTGAACTGAACTGAATAATCAACTGATTCCTATAACTGTGCTCACCTTAAAAAAAAAAAAAAAAAAAACCTCATCCAAAGAACTTTTCTATATTTACTTCTTTCAGGATCTCATCTCTTTTTCTCTCCCAAACTCTTTTCAGCCAGACTTTCACCTCAAATGCTTTTATCTAGCTCATCAAAACCCCCATTCCTGGTAAATCCAGCAGGCAATTCTCAATCCTCATCTTATTCATTTGTTTTTCTTACAACTGATCACCCCCTTGTCCTGGAAACACTCTATTCAGTTGGTTTCTGGACCAATACTCTCCTTTGTCTTCCTTCTAATTTTACGGTGGTTTCTTTTAAATGAGTTTCATGTTAGTTTGTCTATTTCTGAGTCTCCCACCTGAACTGCATATCATGGTCCACCCAATGGCTTCATTCTCAAACCCATCTCTGCCATATTTTATACCATTATCTGGAAAACTTATCAAGTTCCATTGCCTCGATGTAAATCACATTAGTGTCTTATATCATTATGGTTGAATTTTATCACCCTAGATTTACATTTTGAAATGTGTCATTTCACGTCAAATCTGTATTTGTCTCCTAGGTCTGCCACATACTGGCTGGCTTAGACCACAGAAATGTATTGTCAGTTCTGGAGGACAGAATGTGACTTAATCTGGATATAATTTTCACACCCCTCCCCCCACAAGAGAGTTCATAATTTTATGGAGATACGAATTGCTTTTAAATGTTAATTAACTTTGCAGGGTCATTACAGGTGTAATTAAGTTGCAACAGGATCATACCAGTGTAGGCTGAGCCCTTAATCCAAACCCTGGTATCCTTATAATGAGGGGAAATTTAGACACAGATATGAACATAGACATAGATATAAACCTGGAGAAAATCAGGTGAAGGTGAAAGCAGAGATTTGGGAGCTGTTTCTACAAGTCAAGGGAAGGCAAAGATTGCCAGCTAGGCATCAGAAGTGAGGGAGGAAGCATGAATCAGGTTCTTTCCCACAGCTCTCAGAAGGAACAAACCCTGCCTATAACACTGATTCTGGACTTCTATCTTCCACTAGAGCACAGTGAGCTTCTCTTGTTCAAATCACTCAGTCTGTAGTACAGCTGAGCCTTGAGCAACGCGGGGGTGGGGCAACAACCCTCTCAGCTGAAAATTCCTGTACTGTTATCTCTGCCTCAAAAATACAGGAACTGATAAATGACTCACCCAAGGGGCACAGGCACATATTGTGCTAAGCAAATGCAAACTTTTCCCTAAACTTAAACATCTGCAAAAATGAAAATTCAGGGACTTTATTGGGAAAAATCCACATATAAGTGGACTCATGCAGTTCAAACTCATATCGTTCAAGGGTCAGCTGTATCCTGGCTGACCAAGAAAACAAACATAGATTTGATCTGAAAGGACCCACCAACATTTCATATATCTAGCTCCATTATTCCCCGGAAATGTATATAACACAGTTATATTCATAGGTTTCTCACCAGCGTCTTAAATTGATCTCTTGATTTCTCCTACCCCAACCTTGCCGCACCTCAGTTATTTACATCTTGGAAAATTATACTCAGCTGTTAAGGTTAAAAACCTCAGAGGCATGATGTCTGTGAGTATTCACATGCAAAGACGTCAGAAGCCTTGCTGGTCAGAACTTCAAAAGACCTGTTCACTTCAGCGGTTTCATTTCTCAAGGTTGCACCCCTCACCATCACCTCAGTGCCACGCAGCACCATGCTGGTCTATGCGCCATTTCATCCATCTGGGTTAGCAAAGAAAACAAAAACAAAAAACAACCACTCTCTTAAATGTTATACTTATTTCCACTGCTTACCTGTATGATTCATTTCCCACACAGCATTAGAGTTATCTTTTTAAAATGTACATCAGATTTTTTCTTTCTCTTTACAAAACTGATCATGGTTTCCCATTAAGCTCTATGGAGTAGTTTATAACACACTAAAACACTGGTTCTCACCTTGAGAGGGAAAGCAATTTTGATCCCCCCACTTCCTTCCTAGGGCTATTTTATAATGTCTGGAGATATCATCAGTTGGCACAACTGCAGGATAGAGTGCCACTAGCATCAAGTGGCAGAGAAGGCGATGGCACCCCACTCCAGGACTCTTGCCTGGAAAACCCCATGGACGGAGGAGCCTGGAAGCCTGGTCCATGGGGTCACTGAGGGTCAGACACGACTGAGTGACTTCACTTTCACTTTTTACTTTCATGCATTGGAGAGGGGAATGGCAACCCACTCCAGTGTTCTTGCCTGGAGAACCCCAGGGACAGGGGAGCCTGGTGGGCTGCCGTCTATGGGGTTGCACAGAGTCGGACACGACTGAAGTGACTTAGCAGCAGCATCAAGTGGCTAAACATCCTACCATGCACAGGACAGCTGCCAACTGAAGTGGGGACTGAACAGGAAGTTCAGCCCATGTGCTGAAATTGGGAAATTCTGAACTACAGAACTTGACTCCTGACTCATAGCCCATTACGTTGTCCCTCCAGTGTCACTCACCCTAGCCACTTGTCATTCACTTCATAGTCATGTTTTCAAACATGCCAAGCATATTCCTATGTTTTGCATTATTTCTTCTGCTACAATGATCATATCCTAGATTTCATATTGTACTTTCTGTTACAAAGTCACCTCCCCAGAAAGGCCTTCTCTCATGCTTTGTCTAAAATAGCACCTCCCTGATAGTCTATTACTTATTTTCTCTTAGTTTTATACTTATCCTTCCTTATCTGATATTTTCTGTTTATTTGAGTGTTTATCTTCACTATTATTAATACCATCACCACTACCCCAGCTAAAATGTAAGTTTCTTAATACCAGGAAATTTTAAATTTGATTACCACTTTACCCTTAGCACACAAAAACCCAGGAAAACAAAACAAAAACAACAACTTTTGTGAAATAAGTAAATGGATTTGTTAGTCTGGCTGATATTCCATGGCTAGAAGTCAACAGGGAACCTGTTGGATTATGAGAGTTGGATTCCCTGGTGGCTCAATGATAAAGAACCCGCCTATCAATAGAGAAGACATCAGAGACATGGGTTTGCTCCCTGGATGGGGAAGATCCCCTGGAGGAGGACATGACAATCCATTCCAGTATTCTTGCCTGGGAAATCCCATGGACAGAGGAGTCTGGCAGGCTATAGCCCATGGGGTCGCAAAGAGCTGGACACGACTGAAGTGACTTAGCATGCATTATCAACATGGAAAACCCAGCAGAAGTCAGATAGGAGGGCCACAGCAGTGTGTGCAACTGACAAGACCTCCCGTCCCCTGGAAACACACAGCCTCAGACAGGTATACACTAAAAGGCCATTCAAACTAATCTCAGCACAGTCACTCCAAGAAGCCACTGTCTACCAGAGCACCTCTCATCATTCTATGTCCAAAATTTATATTCAAGCTCCGTTGAAAATGCTGGTCTGTTTTAGCAGGCAGGTAAAACTTGCCCCCCCAGGAACAGCTTCAAACCTTTGCTGACATCCTCCTCCAGAAATTCCGACACTCCTCCACTGCACCCTTTGGACCTCATGGCCAGTGATCAGCCAAATGCAAACTGCCCTAGCCTCTTCTCTGCAATCCCTTCACTGTCTCCAGTACTTCACTTGCCTTGAGCACTTTCTTGTGGCCTTGCTGTGAGTATTTTCCCTTTAGGACACCTCTCTCACCTCAGACCTGAAGGGGACTGGATGTCTGCCCTCTGCCACTTTGCCTCCGATCTCCCTTCTTCCTTTCAATAACCCAGCTTTTAATGTCGTGTCTTATTATGCATTGTGCCACCTTGTTGCCGTGGTGATCCAGGCTTTAGGGAATTTCCTCTCCTTTAAAGAGTTTAGCTCCTAGTGACGGCCACTCTAACATTATTCCTTTCATACATCTTTATTTTAATGAAGTACAGTTGTTGTATAATATTATGTTACAGGTGTGCAATAAGGTGGTCCTCAGTTTTTAAAGATTATATTCCATTTATAGTTATTGTAAAACATTGACTGTATTGCCTGTATCATACAATATATCTTTGTAGCTTATTTTATACATAGTAGTTTGCACTTCTTACTCTCCACCATATTGTCCCCATTCCCCTTTCCTCCCCACATGGTAGCCACTAATTTGTTCTCTGTATCTGAGTCTGTTTATTTTGTGTTATACTCACTAGTTTGTCGTATTTTTTAGATTCCACATATACGCACTATCATACAGTATGCCCTACAAATCAATCCATGATGCTATTAACAGGCAAAATTTCATTCTTATTTCTGGATGAGCAATATTCCATTGTGCATATATGTATATGTATACACTTCATCTTCTTTATCTATTCATGTGTTGATGGATAGGTTGCTTCTATATCTCAGCTATGATAAATAACCTTTCCTAATTCTTGATACTTCCATCTTAATGTACATTTTCCTTCTAATAGCCAAACCCTTAGCACCTTAACCTACTTTCCTTCAATAACATAGGTCACTATCCCAACTAGAAATTCCCAACTAGGAATAATGAGATCATATGTTAACCCTGTAATTGTGTTGTTGCTGTTGTTGTCCATTCCCTTAGTTGTGTCCAACTCTTTGGGACCCCATAGATTGCAGCATGCCAAGCTCCTCTATCCTTCATTATCTCCTAGAGTTTCCTCAAGTTCATGTCCATTGACTTGGCAATGCTATCTAACTCTCCTCTCCTGACCTTTTTCTCCTGTTGCCTTCAATGTTTCTTAGCATTGGGGTCTTTTCCAGTGAGTCAGCTTTTGCATTAAGTGACCAAAGTATTGGAGCTTCAGCATCAATCCTTCAAATAAATATTTAAGGTTGATTTCCTTTAGAATTGACTGGTTTGATCTCTTTGCAGTCCAAGGGTCTCTCAAGAGTCTTCTCCAAAACCACAGTTCAAAGGCATCAATTCTTCAGTGCTCAGCCCTTTTTATAGTCCAGCTCTTACATCCATACATGCCTATTGGAAAACTATAGCTTTGACTAGACAGACCTTTGTCAGCAAAGTAATGCATTTGCTTTTTAATGCACTGTCTAGGGTTGTGTGTGTGTGTGTGTGTGTGTGTGTTTTAACTTCATGGCTGCATTCACCATCCACAGTGATTTTTGAAACCAAAGCAGATAAAATCTGCCACTGCTTCTACACTTTCCTCATCTATTTGCCATGAAATGATGGGACTGGATGCCATGAACCTTGATTTTTTTTTAATTGTGATACTATACAAATTTTTTGTAACCTCAATTTTCAAGCATTCTGCTCTCCAAATATCTATTTTTGTCTTCATTCCAACATAATACTTCTAATAATTGGCAAACAAACAGAGTTAATCTTGATTTTTTTTTAAGTCCATTATACATAGGATCCAATCCAATCACTGTCCACCACCCTCTACTATAATAAGCTGCTCACGTTTAAAATAGTTTTTATAAATATTATTGAAGAGAAGCTCATCATTTAATATGCAATGGGTAATCCAATTTTTAATATTAATGAAGGGAAATACTTTTCTCAAAAAAAATGGATATGTCCTTTTAAATTATGCATACATAAAAGATACAGTAATAGGAACACATGGAGTGAATCTGTGGAGTAGGTCCATAAGTCCATTTTGAAATAAGTCTTATTGAATAAACAGAGTATGCTGTTTAGTGTCGCAAGCTAAAAAGAGATATTTGTTGTGTTCAGAGCTTGGGTTAGCTCTGAATGTAAGGGAAAGTGACAGGACTCATTTCTGAGCAGGGGATCATTTATGAAGTTGACTTTCATTCTGTAACAGGGCCTGACAAAGGTGTTATCAGAGTTTGTGCCTTTTATTTTAGTGTACTGAAAAGCATTTCTTTACGGTAATTTAACAGAAACCTGCTGACAAGCCTACATGACTAAGTTTTTTATTAACTAATGGATATAAATGATCATATGATACAAATAATCTTCTGAGTTTTGCTGGGGAAAACTGGTTGTTTGCAAAAAAATAATGCACATTATTGATTTCCTCTAGTCAACAGAGTAAAACAAATGGTGACCTTTTCTTCATTTAATAGCTCAAAATTATTGGTTGTAAACTAAGAGAAACTGACTGGGAGTGTGGCTTTATATTAATCTTACTTATAGTTTCTATTTCAGAGTTTTGAAGCAATCATTAAAGGGTCAAAATATTTGAAAATGACTGGTAATTTCAAAATCAGATGAGATGCTTGGCATCTCTTTCTTTCTGTATCTATAAATTAATGCTTGTGATTAACCTATATCTTTGGACTCCTTTGTGTCAATAGGACTTATTACGATGATGAAGTATTAAAATACAGGGATCTAATATAATAACTTTACCTTCTGTGTCTATATAATCACTTTTTCAAATTACTTTTAAATGCACTGCTCAAAAAATCACTAAATAAAAACACTTAATACCAAGATTTACATCAAGAAATAGAATCCCAGCAATCACTTTCACACTTCTTCCCAGTTACATGAAGTTCCCTGCCATTTAAAAATAACCACCGTGTGAATCACTCCTTAAATCTTTTTAATGTCTTAATTATGTTGATGTACAGGCAAAAACATTAAACTCTAGTTCTATATGTTTAAAACTTCACAAAAACTGAATTATATCGAATATAATCTATAATATGGCTTGATATTATGCTTATGGGAATAATTTTTCTGATCATTTCATATCACCGTGTAGTATTCCAGTATATTAATATAACCTGATTTAGTTGTCTTTTTTTTTTCTAATCAATTACATATTTGGATTTGTCATTGATTTGTGGCCACTAAGACTGGCTGGATTTGTGGCAACTAAGACTGGCTGGATTATGACAAGTAACAAAATTCCACAAATCTCAATTGGCTCAGTGAACAAAGGATTATTTCTCACTCATTGCTTCGTGTCCACTGTAGATTTGCTGGTGACTTACAATCTGAGTTGTCATCCTTACTCCAAGAGACACCCTGACAGAGTAGCCACAACTAGAGTGCTGGCTGGTGCAGCAGTGGTGAGGAGTGGAGAGGAAACTGGTAAAGCTCACATCAGCTCTAAAAGCTTCTATTTGGAAATGACATGTGTCACCCTAGTGTCATTTCACTGACCAAAAAGATGGTACAAAGCCTTGTCTGACCTCTAAGGGTAAGGAAAATGAAATATTCCAGAAAACGTTGAACTGGACACTAGAAAAGAGTGACACAGTCTACCAGATGCTGTCCTTGAGTCCTGCAAATACTTGTTTAATTCAGCCTTACATAATCAGAACGCATTCATACTCACTGTGATGGAGGTTCCCAACAGTCCCTACTTAGAATTCAAAGGTCAGGATCTCTATATAATGTTAGCTGATTCCTTTGTCAGGTCTGGATGTGGTGCTGCTTGATGCAGAGAATTAAAAGGAAGTGAGCCTATCAAATAGCAGCAAAATTCACCTTTTCCCCCCCAAGGGCATGAGGAAAATACTTCAGGATAGATCATGCAATAGGTCACAAAATAAGTCTTAACAGATTTAAGGAGACTGAAATCATATCAAGTATCTCTCCCAATCACAGCAGCATAAAGCAGAATTGAGTAATAGGAAGAAACTGGAAAATTCATGAATAGGTGGAAATTAAGCAACACATTTCTGAACAATCAGCAAGTCAAAGAAGATATCAAAAGGGAAATCAAAAAAGACCTTGAAACAAATGAAAAAGGAGGCACAACATACAAAAAAAAAACCTATGGGATGAAGCAAAAGCAATTTTAAGAGGGAAAAGGATAGCAAAAATGCCTATATTATAAGGTCTCAAATAATAACCTAGCTTTGTACAGAAACTAGAAGAATAATAAATCAAGCCCAGAGTTAGTAGATGGAGGAAAAATAACAAAAGATCAGAACAGAAACAAATTAAATGGAGATGAGAAAAATAATAGAAAAGATTTTTTTAAAAAACTTTTTTTTTTTAAGGAAAATGAAACTCACAAACAGGTAAACTGGAGGGGAAAAAAAGACCTAAATAAATGAGAAATGAAGGAGATATTACATATGATACCACAGAAATATAAAGGATCATAAGACACTACCATGAACAAACATAAATTATTTATATTTTATATTACTTATATTTATAAGTAATTTGTTTTATGTCTATTATTATGCCTTTCATTATCTTCACTGGGAAGTCAACTGTTGCAAGAAATTGTTACTCATTTTGAAAGCAATATATCCTTTTCTGGCTGCTTTTAATGTATTTTCCTTGTCTTCATATTTGGGCAATTTTGCTTAGCTGAAAAGTTTGATCTTTCTTCTTCCCTTTCTTCCTCCTTCTTTCCTACTTCCTTCTTTTTATAACCTTGGTGATCAAAGGAGATCTTAAATTTGTAACATGGTGTCTCGCATCAGTTTTGGAAAGTTGATAGTCTTTATTCTCAGTTGTTGTTGTTTAATCACTAAATCATGTCCAACTCTTTGTGACCCCATGGTCTACAGCATGCCAGGCTTCCCTGTCCTTCATAATCTCGCAGAATTTGTTCAAACTCATGTCCATGGAGTCAGTGATGCCATCCAACCAGTTCATTCTCTGTTGCCCCTTCTCCACCTGATTAGGGTCTTTTCCAATGAGTTGGATCTTCGCATCAGGTGGCGAAAGTATTAGAGCTTCAGCATCAGTCCTTCTAATGAATATTCAAGGTTAATTTCCTTTAGAGTTGAGTGCTTTGATTTCCTTGCTGTCTAAGGGACTCTCAAGAGTCTTCTCCAGCACCCTAGTTCAAAAACATCAATTCTTCAGTGCTCAGCCCAACTCTCACATCCATGCATAGGTACAGGAAAAACCAAACTATCACTGTACGGACCTTAGTTGGCAAAATTATGTCTCTGGTTTTTAATATGCTCTATTTTAATGCCAATTTTCCTCACCTTTTTCTAGTTACTTTAAAGCATTTTTACTTTTCCTGTGAAAAAAACCTGTCATGTCTTTTAACATTTTAAACATTATAACAATTTTAAACCTAACTAAATTTCATTATCTAGAACTCAAAAAGTTCTATTTTGTATTGTTTTTGCTTTTTTGTTGTTGTTGTTCACATTGTCTTTTTAGATGCTTGGTTATAAAAGTGTGACATGTTATATTTTAAAACTGTACTTAGCAAAAACTTGAAAACTGGAATGATCTTTATCTTACCCCAGAGTGAATAAATTGGAACTTCCTAGTTGCTGGGAGCTAAAGAAATATTAGGCAACTTCAGCTGCAGTTTAGTGCCAGAAATGAGTCACAGCAGAACTGCACTCTCTCCAATGTGTTGCCTTTTAAAATGTAAACTGTAGTCAGTGGTACAGGTATGCTTACACCTTCCTGAGGGAGTGAGTGGCAGAGACTATCCGGTAATTCACTTTCATCCCCAATAGAAGCAGGATTAATGACTGCACATCCTAGTTCTTCACTCTGGTTCTAGTTTCCATTGCTCTTAAAAGTATGGTTCTTAAAACATAACAAAGCAACACATAACAAAAGTATTAAAAATTCACTGTGAGAGTCCAGGAAGGATGCTCTATGAGACTGCATTCTCCCTGCCAGAAAGATATTTGCTGTACCATTGGTTCCCTGTGAGGTTCATTTAACACTGTGTAGCAAATCTCTTTATATCCAGAAAAAAAATATGCACAGCCCTAGGCATATTCCTTCAATAGAAAGATTTATAACAGTTTACGATTTGCAACTTAATGGAGTAAGACTTCTCCCACAACACCCTTAACTGAGAACCAAGTCTACATCAAAATGGTTTTCTTAAGGGGTTCTTCATATGTTAACAAGCTTCATTACTTCTGAGATTTGATTTAGGAAATTCAGAGAGGAAAACAAAAGACCACAAGCTACACTTGGCACTCCACTACTCAGAAAAATAAGGAGCGTCATCTGACTGAGGAATGTCCTTAGGACAGAACACCAATTCATTACGGACTCTCCGTTTCAGAGAACCATAAGCATTTCAGGACCCAGGACAGCAACAGTCATTTCGTTTCTGTCCATTTGGTGTCTCAAGAGCTGGCACATAGCAGATCCTCCACAAATTTCACTGACTGGCAAGAATGCTTCATCACCATCTTCTACCCATCAGGCAGAAGGGTAGCCTTCTCAATGCACACAGAAGGGTGTCCATCTGATTTGTAAAGGCCTTCAGGAAAGGCATGCCACCGCCACCCTCAGAACCCTTTTCCATATCTCCCAGTAAACCTGGGCCCCTGAATGTGATCTGTTCATCAGCTGCTACTGCTTCCCACTGATCTGGCTAGAAATGCATTGGCTATTTTCCATTTCAGCAAGCTTACTCCTTAATCAGCTTCTACAATGGCAAAGGAGGTGTTTGAAATAATCATAGGTCTGTGGCAATATTTAAATGGATCTAATTCTGAAGCACTGAAAAAGTTAAAAAAGAAAAAAATCATCCATAAAATGAGCCTTAAATAAATTTCATCTCATGTATTTGGACAAATCTTTCCACAGTGAATATAAGGAGGTGAAAACATGATTCTCATTTAATGTTTACCAGGATGTCAGGTTTCACATGAAGATGAGCTTATTTCTGGCTTCAGATTTACTTAGCATGATTATGATACTCAACATTTTCTTTCTTAAGGCAAAAGAAGTTTGAGACTTGTGTTATAAGACTGAAATACAAAAATATTTATTACTTTAAGTTGATATAAGTTCTTAAAAATATTATTTTGCTGTGCTATGAGAACCTCCATCCATAAAATTCTTGAAGGACAACTCCAGGGAATTCCAGGTAAATAAATAATGCATATCAGATCTCAAAAGGAGAATGAATGTTAAAACTCTGGGTTAAGATTGAACATCTATGAAATTTTAGTTTTTACTGGAAATATAACTTCAATTTTTACCCCAAAGAGAGTGAGAGATGAGGTTCTTCTGGGGAACAAAATGATTCACTTTAACAATATGTTTTAAAATTTATTTTCCATTTATTATATTATAGACTGCATGAGTATAGGGTTTTATTTTGTTCAGTGATGTATCTCAACTCCTAAGACAATTCTAAGACACAGGCAGCACTTAATACATACAGAATTCTGACTGTGTTTGTTCACGTGTTTCTCACAGAAGTAAACTGGTAGCAGACCTTCAGAAGAGGATTATCGTGCTCAGGAAGCTAGCTCCCTCAAATAAAGATCTGAGACATATACCCAAGTTTTGTTGTTGTTGTTCAGTTGCTAAATCATGTCTGACTCTTTGTGACCCCCATGGACTGCAGCCAGGCTTCCTGTCCTTCACTATCTCCTGGAGTTGGCTCACATTCACTTCTATTGAATCGGTGATGCTACGTAACCATCTCATTCTCTGCTGCCCTCTTATCCTTTTGCTTTCAGGCTTTCCCAGCATCAGAGTCTAGACCATAAATCTTGAAAGATTCTTAAACATTATTCTGCCAGTTGCATAAGGATGTTTTGAGTGTGGGGATGCTGCTAAGCCCCATAAAGCACTGTGCTTCCAATGCAATGAGCCTTGGAATTGGTGACTCATCCATCAGTAACTGCCCTCTTATCTTAAATAATCTGTTAATGGGAAAACGCTATGTCTTTGTAAATGATATGCTGAGTGTATAACCTGTGGAATATAATGAACCACAATTGTAATACCTATTCCTCCCACTACTCCTTTTTACATTTAGACTTTGGCAACAACTTCTTTTGCCTTGGAATGCACAATGCGGGCAAAATCCTTAGTTTTTCTGTTTACTATTAAATAGATATCATATGGTAATTCTATGTCACAAAATATAACTTGATCTATTAACTAGAATAAGATCAATCAAGCCATTAACAAACACTTCAAAGTTAGGACTGCCTTCCTAGCACTACCTTTAGACCCAGGCCCCTGAGAGGTCTGGGACCCCGGCCCAGTATCCCTTGCTTTACTTATCACAAAAAAATACTAACTAAAACATTCATTGAAGAAATTAGGACTGCCTCTGTCACTTTTGAGCCTGATGTTCAAGGATAGAAAAACAAGATCCATAATTCTAAACATCCACTCTGGTGTATCATTCAGGATACAATAAAACCGTATCCAAATCTCTTGTCCCATGTTCTTAAAACAAAAGAACGCTGTCTCTCAATGCCAGGAAGATTTAAGAGCTGTGTCAGTGCTGATGTCAGAGGCAGATAGTGGGTGAGATTCTTGGAATATTTAAACAGTAGAAATGCTTGAATAAATGAACTAATCACATAGATTAGGATCACCCTGCTGAAAGCACTTCATAGACAAGGGCTCCCCTACTAGCAAATACTAGTAGCATTAGTTTGTTTGCCAGAATGCTGTTATTATCATGTTTATTGGAGATTTTATTTGGGTCACTTGCCTTCTCTACCTCTCAGTCAACTGCAACTCTGAAAATGGGAGAGAAATAAACTGGTTAGTCACCTAACCCTTTCCTCATCAGTAAGAGGAAAACAAAAATCAATTTTTCAAATCCTTCTGAAGAAATTATTAACACAACAGACTTTCGTATAATGAGGTCTTACTTTCTAAGAATGATAAATGTTCATTTTCTTGCCTTATATCCCAACTTATGGTTCTAGAAGTATCATAGATCAAAGCTGCATTTGCAATAGTTGGTTATATATGGTGACTGAGAACTATTTTGCCCTTACAAGCAGTTCAGAATAATCTAAAATAGAAAGATGTATACATAGATACATAAATAATGATTTGATGCTTTTGAACTGTGGGGCTGGAGAAGACTCTAGAGAGTCCCTTTTACAGCAAGGAGATCAAACTAGTCAATCCTAAAGGATATCAATCTTGAATATTCATTGGAAGAACTGATGATGAAGCTACAATACTTTGGTCACCTGAAGCAAAGAGCCAACTCACTGGAAAAGACCCTGATGCTGGGAAAGACTGAAGGCAAAAGGATGGGAAAGACTGAAGGCAAAAGGAAAGGGGGTGACATAAGATGAGATGGTCAGATAGCATCACCAACTCAAGGACATGAATTTGTGCAAACTCTGGGAGATAGTGGAGGACAGAGGAGCCTGGGATGCCACAGTCCATAGGGTTGCAAAGAGCCAGACACAACTGAATACTGAAAGACAACAATAAACAAATGATAAATACAGATGCAACACCTTTCACAGTATTATACATACCTAGATATTACTTTGAGAGAAAACTGATCATTTATAGGCCATTTTATACTATTTAAAAATACTTTGTAATATTTTCGATAATAAGCAGTGAAGACATGGAAGCAACATAAAGGTCCATCAATAGCAGAATGGATAAGGCAGATGTAGTATATATACACAATGGAATATCAGCCATAAAAAAAGAATAAAATACTGCCATTTGCAGCAACATGAATGGACCTAGAGATTATCATACTAAGTGAAGTTAGAGAAAGATTAAAAAACGTATGTGATCACTTACTTGTGGAATATAAAGTATGATACAAATTAACTTATTCATAAAATAGAAATGGAATCATAGACATAGAAAACAAACTTATCATCACCTGGGTGAAACAAATGGAGGGATAAATTAGGAGTTTGGGAGTAACAGACACACACTTCTATATTTTAAAAAAAATCAACACAGTCCTACTACATAACACAGAAATACCTTGTAATAACCTATCAGTTTAGTTCAGTCACTCAGTCACGTCCGACTCTTTGGGATCTGATGGACTGCAGCACTCCAGGCTTCCCTGTCCATCACCAACTCCTGAAGCTTGCTCAGACTCGTGTCCATTGAGTTGGTGATGCCATTCAACCATTTCATCCTCTGTTGTCTCCTTCTCCTCCTGCCTTCAATTTCTCCCAGCATCAGGGTCTTTTGCAATGAGTCAGTTCTTCATATCAGGTGGCCAAAGGATTGGAGTTTCAGCATCAGTCCTTCCAATGAATATTCAGGATGGATTTCCTTTAGGATGGACTGATTTGATCTTGTTGCTGTCCAAGGGATTCTCAAGAGTCTTCTCCAACACAACAGTTCAAAAGCATCAGTTCTTCAGGGCTCAGCTTTATGGCCCAACACTCATATCCATATACGACTACTGGAAAAACTGTAGCTTTGGCTAGACGGATCTATATAGCTAAAGTATTGTCTCTGCTTTTTAATAAGGTGTCTAGTTTGGTCAGAGCTTTTCTTCTAAGGGGAAAGCATCTTTTAATCTAATGGCTACAGTCACCATCTGCCGTGATTCTGGAGCCCAAGAAAATAAATTCTGTCACTGTTTCCATTGTTTCCCCATCTATTTGCCATGAAGTGATGGGACTGGAGGCCATGATCTTAGTTTTTTGAATGCTGAGCTTAACCTAGTAATAGACTATAATGGAAAATTATATATATATATAAAATAATATACATAATGGGAAATATATATTTATATATACATATATAAATATATATAATGGAAAAAATATAGAAACTGAGTCACTTTCCTGTATACCAGAATATAACAACATTTTAAATCAACTACACTTCAATGTAAAAGAAGTCTGCACAATTTTTCTCCCCTTTACACACTTCAATTCCCTTTTGCATTTTTTATATGGCTGAAGGATCTATGCTACATTTGTTCTGGTAACTGATATTTATTGTACTGTTGAAAACATATTATTGAGACACAACTAGCTTTTAAAATCCTGGTACATCTGTTATAGCTCATTGTTACATTCACTGGACACCTTCTTTATTATTCTAATGCTAATGTGCAATATATAGGATCATAAAATATTAATGGTGGAAAAATCCTTTGAAAATAATAAGATTTCTTAGCTACCAGCATATATTGGCAAAACCTCAGCAATTTATAAAATAAATATGACTGGCTCCCACCACTTAAGAATCTGACCCTAAAGCTGAGGCTTCCTACTCATCCAGTTTTTAAAAGCTGCACAGCTGATTTTGATGTCATCTCAGTTTAAAATGGAAAGTTTAGTTTCATTTCACTTTACACGTGAACAAACAAAAACCCAGAGAGACAAAGAAAGTGAACTGATTCAGTAAAGAGGAAACGTTGGGGCTAGGAACAGGCTCCAACGCCTCATCTCATGTTCTTTCCACTTCACCAAATGTTGATCTGCTATTATCTAAGTCTTTTTGACGGTACTTTTTCTGTTCACCAGTGTCATTACTCCCCATCAGGAAAAGGTTCCACAAGTAGGAAATCACTCCCTGAAGGGTTTTAGAGGAAATCATGGGAGCAGGACAAAAATTTACTGTGCTGTTTGGAGGTAGAAAACCAGACACGTCCCAAAAAATATAGGTAATTCTTTAGCCTACAATGAAGTCATTGAGTTCTCCTGGCTGTCAGCATTTGCAGCATCACCAGATGAGGAATGCTCCTAACTCATGGCTCACAAAACAAATCAATTGTTACATTCTACTAGTAAAGTAGTACCTGAATGCTACTCTGGAGAATCTGACTTACAATTAGGTCTCATAATAATAACATTACAGGTGAAAGCAAAGTTTTCAGACTGATAAATCTGTACAAGACTGTTTTATTGGAAGGACTTAAAATGCAATCACTAACATCCTTCAAATAAATAGATCCTTAAAGATGAAGTATGCCCTTTCTGTTCCCATCACATTCCCTCAATAAACTCACCAGTTTGCCTTTTTTTTTCCCCAGAGAACTATCAGAACTATTCTTAATGTCTTATAGGGCAACCCAAATATTTGAGACCATTTCTAGAAGGGCTAAAAGCTGTTTGCCAGCCTAAACTCATAGAGGTGAGTCTAGATTGTTTGGTAGTTTTGTTTTTTAAAGGAAGCTGACACATT
Organism: Madoqua kirkii; assembly: GCA_006408675.1. Lineage (NCBI taxonomy): Eukaryota > Metazoa > Chordata > Mammalia > Artiodactyla > Bovidae > Madoqua > Madoqua kirkii. Next base: position 19,748 of record SJYC01069399.1, read on the forward strand.
CTTTCACAAATGGTCTCGGTAATAAAATTTATCAGGTTTCAAATTAGTTTATGCTTAAATATTAAAATTAACTTTCAGTTCTTAGGAAATGAAAAACAAGATCAATCATTCTGATTTCTTTGATCTTCATGACTTCATTGTTATTCAGTCTGGATAGGTGGGCACCTCTTCAGCCATGGAACTACCAAATTCGAGAGAACTCTAGGGTCCATCTCTTCAATCTTCTTCCAAATGCTATAATTGATCAATGTGTTCCTCAAAGAAACCTGATGTTCTGCAAAAGCATGCTTTAAAATAGTGTTAGGGGAAAATGGGTTAGAGGCAGTCTGCTCCAACCCTAAGAAAGGCTGAGTCTGCTGAGTTATGGAAGTTAGGGGAAAAATGTACAAAGTGCTGTGCAGTGATCTCCTCAAAGACCAAATTCAAAACCAAAGGTTTTAGAGGAGGAAATGAGCAACTTTTGAACGTTGTATTCTTTCCTGCTCTATGTGTTACTGCCTCCGTTTACTTTGTTTTACTTGGTTAACAGTAGAAACCATTAACATCCTTAGGACAATCACACTAATGCAACTTTCATGTTAAATGACACCATTCCCCTCCTGAGTGAGTGGGAATTTTGCACTTACCATCCTATTTTGCATTACAGAAATGTGTTATATTGAAAGAGACTGCATAGACTCTTCTGGCCACTCAAAGTAATATTCAGGCTCTGTTGAAACATGCCATAACTGATAATAAGCTCTAGTTAGAATATTCTTTCTTTTTTGAGAAAAGTGTTCTACCTATATGCTGGTTTGAAATATATCCTCTTTAGTAGGATAAACAGCTTTTTGCTAGAGGAGGATTTTGAATTATTTGAGGAGAGTTTTTGCTACACATATCTGATCTCCATGCATGTGTGAACATATGTAGTTTTTGAATGTGTTTAATAGCTTTAGTTCAGTTACTCAGTCATGCCTGACTCTTTACAACTGCATGGACTGCAGCACACAAGGCTTCCCTGTGTCCATCACCAGCTTCTGGAGCTTGATCAAACTCATGTCCATCGAGTCAGTGATGCCATCCAACCCCTTCTCCTCTTGCCTTCAATTTTTCCAATCATCAGGGTCTTTTCAAATAAGTCAGTTCTTTGCCTCAGGTGACCAAAATATCAGGGCTTAAGCTTTAGCATCAGTCCTTCAATTGAATCCTCAGGACTGATTTCCTTCAGGATTGACTGGTTGGATCTCCTTGCAGTCCAAGGGACTCTCAGGAGTCTTCTCCAACACCACAGTTCAAAAGTATCAATTCTTCAGCACTCAGTTGTCATTATAGTCCAACTCTCACATCCATACACGACTACTGGAAAAACCATAGCCTTGACTAGATGGACCTTTGTCGGCCAAGTAATGTGTCTGCTCTTTAATATGCTACCAGGTTGGGCATAACTTTCCTTCCAAGCAGCAAGTGTCTTTTAATTTCATGGCTACAGTCACCAGCTGCAGTGATTTTGGAGCCCAAGAAGTATGGGTCCAGAGAAGACTTTGGAGCCCAAAGTCTGTCACTGTTTCCATTGTTCCCCATCTATTTGCCATGAAGCGATGGGAACAGATGCCATGATATTAGTTTTCTGAATGTTGAGTTTTAAACTAACTTTTTCACTTTCATCAAGAAGCACTTTAGTTCTTTTTTGCTTTCTGTCATAAGGGTGGTGTCATCTGTGTTTTTGAGGTTATTGATATTTCTCCCAGAAATCTTGATTCCAGCTTGTGCTTCATCCAGCCCAGTGTTTCTCATGATGTACTCTTCATATAAGTTAAATAAGCAGGGTGACAATATGCAGCCTTGACGTACTCCTTTCCCTATCTGGAACCAGTCTGTTGCTCTATGTCCAGTTCTAACTGTTGCTTCTGAGCTGCATACAGATTTCTCAGGAGGCAGGTAATAACTTAATAGCTTTAGGTTAGGTATAAAGCAGCATTAAATGAAATTACTATCTCTCTGGTTATAATTTCTACAAATCTGCAATTAGGATAACTTCTTTTAAATCTAGGCTAAAATGTGCCCCATACATCTCTCTTGATCCAGGAAAAAAACAACCAGAACTGTTTCTTAAAGTTTCTAATAGGAATGCTAAATGACTGAGGTATGTTATATATTAATACCATGCTCCTGTCCTGGGTACCTGCCCCCTCATGTTACTCTCCTGAGGTGTCTTCTCCTCCTTTCCCTTCAGACATTCCCTATAGAGGCAAGCTCTTCAATCTCCCTCTTTCCAGAACTCTCCAAAGCTATTAGCATCTAGTTTTTTCCATTTTCCTATATATGTCTTATCTTTCCTTCAAAAATACCCACTTTCTCAGTTTCAATTAGTGGCAACTGTCTCAGTTATTTATTCATTCAACAGATAGTTACTAAGCACCTACTATACCCTAGATACTGTTCAAGAAAAAACAGAAGGCTTATAATATAGTTTAGTCACCCAGAAGAAAGTGCTTTGTTATTTCTGGTTAAATTTTAAGGTTGTCAGAGGGTGACAGTCTACCCATCTATGAATAATATGCTAACATGCACTCTACGTATTAGTAAGTGATTATGCTTGAATGCTAAGAACAAACTCCCAAATAACAGTAGCATGAACAAATCAGAGGTTTGGGCATTGTTACAGACTAAACTGTGCCACCCACAGTATATACCTATTCAAGCCCTAACGCTCACTATTTCAGAATGTGACCATATTTGGAGGCATATTTGGCCTGTAAAGAGGTGACTAAGTTAATTGAGGCTGTTAGGATGGGCCCTAGCTCAACGTAACCTATGTCCTTATAAAAGATGAGGAAATACAGAGAGACACCAAGAATGCATGGAGACAGAGGAGAGATTCCATAGACAGAGAGCAAGATGATTCATATGCAAGCCAGGGAGAGAGGCTTCAGGAGGAGAAAAATCTGCTGACACCATGACCACAGCCATCCAGCCTCCAAAACCATGAGAAAATAAATGTCCATTGTTTCAGCCCCCCACTATGTGTATTTTTATGGTAGCTATGTTAGTTTCTACTACCAATATGCAAATACCCATAGACAGGATGAATTAAATAACAGACATTCATTTCTCACACTTATGGCGACTGGAAGTCCAAGATCAAACTTGGCACTGACTCAGCCCCTGGTGAGGAGCCTCTCCCTGATTTGAAGAGTGACTTGTTGTAGCCTCACATGGTGGGCAGAGGGGGAGAAATCCAGCTCTCTGCAAGTTTCTCAGGCCTCTTCTTCTGAGGGTACTAACCTCACCATAAGGGCCCCTGCCTCACGATTTAATCACCTCCCCAAGGACCCACCCCCCTAATGCCATCACACTGGGGGTTAGTTAGGATGCCACATATAAATTTTAGTGGGACACAAACATTCAGCCCCTAGTAGGAATCCTAGAAAACTAACACACACACACACACATACACACTCTCCCCTACCCCTCTGCCAAACTTGAAGTCTAAAAGCTGACAGGGTAGTTTGGGGCTGGTATGGCTTTTCTGAGACCAGGCTCTTTCAACTTTCCTGTTCCACCTTCATACTCAAGGTGCCTACTGGAACTGCAACCAGCAAGCCACATCACAGGCAAAAAAAAAAAAAAAAAACCAGACAAACAAGGAAGAAGAAAGCTTAATGAATTGAAAGTTTATGAAACAGTTTGAAAAGAGGAACAGTTTAGTATAGGCTTCCCCGGTGACTCAGAAGGTAAAGAATCTGCCTGCAATGCGGGAGACTCGGGTTTGATCCATGGGTATCCTCTGGAGAAGGGAATGGCAACCTGCTCCAGTATTCTTGCCTGTGAAATCCCATGGACAGAGGAGCTTGACTGGCTACAGTCCATGGGGTTGCAAAAGACTTGGCAGAACTTAGCAACTAAACAACAGCAACAATACTCAAGACCTTTTGCAAGACTCTTTAAATAGACATTTCTCTTTTTCAGACCTACCAAAGTTCCTGCACTGCCCCAGTTCAATTTTTCTCCTTCTTCTCTACAGGATTCATTTTTCACCAGGCCATCCAAGAGCTATTCTGGTGCAAATATTTCAAAAAACTTGGACTGTTTCTAATCTTATTCACGAATTACAAAAGTCTGGTTGGCTCATGTTACTATGTAAATCTCTAAGCTATACAGTTGACTCTTTTCATAATATCTGAAATGTTCCCTAAGGATAATAGAGAAATGAATGTATGAAGAGGAAAAAGTCAAATATTTCCTGCAAAAAGATATAAAATAGTACCTGTGTCTGATTTACTATGCACCACATGGGGAAGACTATTAAAACATATATTCCCTTAGCTTTCAGAAAACAGGTTTAAATATTCCATGTCACAATAGAATTGTAAAATAACTGTAAAAAATAAATATCTCACTAAAAGTATTATTATACCATGTCTCAATATTTTCACCAAATGGCACTATGTATTATTTAAATTCTAAGACAAATTATTAGAAATACCAACTTTTTAAAATTTATAAGTAGTTTTAAGCCATAGTGAGATTGTCTGAGATTTTTTACTATTTAGTGCTTACTGATCTGAAAAATATATTTTTGTCCCTCTCTCTCTCTCACTCTCTAAAGATTGAAAAGGGACTGTAGAAAGGCATGTTTTGAAACTTGCCTGTAGGGCATAAACCTAATGATCCAGTAACTTTTTAATTCTTTGTGAATTCTGTGTATGTGATATTTCTTCATGAAAAATAATAACATCACTAACAGTTTTGTTTCTTGCCTCTTTTTATCTATGAGATGCGTTTGGTCTTTTCTGCCACTAAAAAAAAGGAAAGTGTTTCTAACATTGTAGATTATAATTAAAATATAAGACAAATTCAATTATTCACTGAATTTGAATTCAAACTTTAAGATACTGGCCAACAGGATAGCATGTATTATATTTGTGTATGCTCATAAATATATATAAAAACTTCATGACAGTTCAGATAATGAAAATAAGAAAATGATGAAATATCATAATTTGTATTCAAATATTTGCTTCCAATATGAAAAAAAATCTGGACTATCTTTGAAACTGTATCTCCCTTATTAACTCTGAGACACATTCTTGACTTTTTAATCTAATAGACATTAATATTTTACCCAGAAGACAAATAAACAGATGTGGCTTAATAACCATGGTGGGATTTTAGAATGATGGTACATTTGGTCTCACTTTCCCATCTGTAAATGACATGTCAAGATGTAGGCAAGATGTTCAGGTACAGAGGTAGTTGTTGTAATATATTTCTTATTAACTAGATTTCGAAGTTTTTACATCAACATTTTTCTCACAGAATCGCTAGAAAATTGACGCTCTACTATAATTTTACCAACAAAAATATATCTATACTAACAGCATACTATCTGAAAATAAACCACTCATTGAAAATATTACTTATTAGAATCTCAAAGAGAAAAACTGATTTTCAAATTAGAAAACGCATCTACAAATATAAAATAAACAAGGTCAACTTGGAACATGATAGGGAGCAATAATGTTTCTTGCCTCAAATGTGCAGATTTCCATCTGTGAGGTACGTCTGCTTTCACAGTACACATATTCCTAAATTCACATATTCTTTTATTTAAAAATATTAATATCTGATATTAACCTATCACTTTGCAGCCATGGTGCTTGGTGCTGTTAGTGTAATGATCACCAGCGCCATGTTTCATGGTGCTTACAATCTATTGCATGAGACAGACAAGAATCCATTCATCAGAAATCATATTAGTTTGTGAGTTAGGTGCTACCAGAGAAGGCGATCTGATGCTTTGTGATTATACAACAAAACAAACTAGGGTAGGGGTTAAGCAAGGGAAGAAAAAAATCCAACCTGAGCTCTGAACTATGTGCAACTGTTAACAGGAAAAAGGAGATTGCATGTCAGACAGAAGTGGAACAAGATTAAAGAGACTAGGTGGGGAGAGGCCATAGTGAATTTGAGAAAAGTTAGAAAGAAATCCCCCACAGCTGGCACAGAGAACCATGGGAAGGGGACAGAGGAGGGAAAGGAGAAGCAGAGCCACACAGAGTCTGGTGCTCATTTGAGGGGTTTTGTGCCATTCTCAGAGCAAAGAGAAGCCACAGAACAAGTTAAGTCAAATATGGGCTTCAAAGGGATCAGAAAGCAGTAAGCAAACTACTGTTCCAGTCCAGTGAGAAATGATGATAGCTTCAGATATAGAGGTAGCTGGGGAGATGGCAAAGAGGGGTAAATTCAAAAGTGTAGATGGAAACATTAGAAGGACTTGTCGATGGACTGTATGTAAGGATGTGATGAGGAAAAGGGAGAACGTCAGGGGTGAATCTTACATCCATGCTTGCACAACTGAATGATCAAAGAAACTTCTTAAGAACGCTGAAAGAGAGTCAGGCTTTTGAAGACAGATCATGCATTAGAAAGACTGGGATTGAAAGGCTCTAAGTATTGTAGCAAAGTCCATTCAGGAGAAAGAAAGCTTACCAGTAGTTTTAACACAGAGAATTTAATATAAAATTAAGCTAGGTATAAAATTATTAACTAATGAAAGCATGAAGAGAAAAAAAGATGCATCATATGTGTAAACTGCAGGGACAACTAGCATCCTTCCAGTTGAGGGCATAAGAGGAAAACCAAGACAAATGCAGGATCTTAGAGGAGAGTCTTAACAAATCTGAAAGATCTTTGAAGAGGTAATATCTTGACTGAACTGGATTGCGTGTCCAGGAACTCAAAAATGTCTCCCCACCCACCCCCAACTCCTGTGGGTCCAGGACACACAGCTCTGAGATGCAGGAACTGGCAGCTTGTTCTGATACCCGAGTTAAAGCTCTTTATGCAATTGTTGGAAAAATAGGTAAACTGGACTCAGCTGCTGTCAGGAAAGAATGGCTGTTGCAGGAGGGAGGAAGACATAACACTGAGAGTAACCCCAAGCAAGAGGTTGCCCATCAGAAGTAAGTGCATCCCCACCCCCCGTGCCCCCCCTCACTCCGCCACACACACACACAAACAAGAAAGATAAAAAGACTGATTCTTCCAGCCTTCAGTCTTCCCCTGATGCTCCTACTGGCAGAGGCTAAGAGGAATGCCCAGGAAGAAATGTTGTTTTCAGGCTCCCAGTCAGAGCATCACAAAGTAAAGTGAGAAAGAATGAATTTAGAGCTAAGAGGCAATAACGTAATGCTTGACATGACATCCAAGTGGAAATGACAACCAGGGCAGTGATTGTACGATCCTGGGACTAAAGTGAGGTCTGATGTGTATACAGAGGGTCTTCAGCACATTGAACCCATGATGCTGCCTGGGAAGGAGGAGAGAGTGACTGGGCAGGGTCTTGAGGAACTGGATTCTTGACAGTTGAGGCAAACAGTCCAATGAAAACTGGGAAAGAGAAACCACAGTTTAAGAGAAAACAGAGCAGGAGACTTTGTGTCAAATTTTAAAATGATGGGAAATACCATTTGAAAATACAGTGTTCAACATTGTTAAATGCTGCTGAAAAGTCAAGTTACATGATGAGTGAATAACAGTCTTTAGGCTTTTAAAATATATATATAATATATTTATAAATATAGTTATGTAAAACCTCCACTTTGCAGGGAGGAACTGGTCCCAGGATGTGTGTGAGTGCCTGGGGTTTTCTGGTTTATGCATTTCTGAGTGAGTGGGTGTGTTTGCATGTTTTTATGTGTGCACATGTTTATATGTATGTGTTTGCATATGTTTTCATGCCTTTAAAAAAATTCCTCCTACTGCATAAAGTGCACTAATCATGGTCTCCTACTCATTCTGGAGAGCAGTGTCCAGCTTAGGGGGTCCAGGGTGCTTTAGGACCAGTCATAGACTGTGAACTCTTTAGGATACCTTAGGTTTCTGGAGTAAGGGTCGTTCCCCACCCCTCATCCTCCGCCCAGTATTTGGCTCAACGTGCACACAGAAGGCCATTTCATTCAATGTAACCCTTACCCCTGTCTAGTTACGGGACCATCCACTCCGCCGCGGTCCCCAGCATCCGGTCCTTGTTTTGGAGGGTTGCTGTCTCCCAGTGAAGGCAGGTGCCCTAAGCGCTCTACAGGTCAGAGTCGGGAGCCCCTCTCTAGGGTACCCCTGTCGGCCCTGACCTGTATTTCCCCAGGCAGTGGCAGAACTGGGGTGTCCCGCTCCGATGGCTATCCAAGGCCCTAGGCAACTACGGGGGACACTCTGTGGTTTGTGTGGATGCAGAAGCAAGAGGTCGTCAGAGGGCACCATACTCACGTTTGCAGGAAGAGGAGGCAGAGGGTAGCTCGGACCCGAGAGGTAAAGAAGACAGCGCCTGCTGACATCAGGTCAGCTCCCACTCAGTCCCTCTCCAGGCACGATATAGTTTATTTTCTGATTTCAGAATGGACCGCGTCGTTGGGGTTCACTGAGGGCTTGCACAGCAGTAGACACCCGCATGCGCAGCAGGAGCCAAGCGTCTGTGGCAATCTTTGCGGGCTGCTGTTCCGGGTGGCACATGCGCACTTTACTCCTGAACTCGCCTGGGGATGGTCCTTCCTGATCTCAGCGCGTGATAAAGAGCAACAGGCCATCTGCAGGAGCCCTGGGGGCTCTGATTAGGGCGGCGAGGAGTTCATGAGCTCCAGGTATTGCAGGACAGGCGGTGCAAGTGGAGCCCCTTAGGAGGAGCCTGGAGGGAGGGGGTCTTCACACAAGGGTTTTTCATCCTAGGACTCCATTGCCAGACGCCTGCATCTCTCGAGATCCTGCGGGATCCTGCTTCCTGGGACCTGCCTGCAGGTGATTCTTTCTCTGAAGGTTCCCTGGTGCTCTGCGCATGCCAGCCTATCCCTGGCAACTTTAAAAAAAAAGAGCTCTCTTGGTGGTAATGTCAGCCAAACTTTCAGTAGTAAAGAATCCACCTGCAAATGCAGGAGATGCAGGTTACATTCCCTGGGTAGGAAAGATTCCCTGGAGACGGAAATGGAAGCCCATTCCAGGATTCTTGCCTGGAGAATCCAACGAACAGAGGAGCCTGGAAGGCTATATTCCAAAGGGTGGCAAAGACTCAGACACGACTGGTAGCCATGCAGACTCCTGACCCAAAGATGACCAAAGTGGATTGAGAGGTGAGTGGGCTGAGAAAGCGAGAAGAGTCAAAACTTTGTACTAACTCCAGCCTCTGCGAAGAAGTCCAAGAAGTAAGTAGCAGAAACGTGGAATCGCGAGGGGTTTCCTGGTTTGATTTTTAAAAGGGGGATAAACTTGACTAAGTTAATCTATTCCATGAAATTATCAGAATGAGAGGAAGTTACACATAGAAGAGAAGAAGAGATCATTGGTGAAAGTCACCTGAGAAGGCAGGTGACCCGAGACAGGTAAGACATTAGGAAAGAGGGTTTTTAAAAAATAACTGTGGTGATCTGTTTTCTATTAAACAATTGTTTTAATCAGTTCAGAAAGGTGAAGGAATATGCATTAATACTATAATTTGTAATCACATAATTACTGTTACCTTTGTTCTGGTTTTTTATGTGGGTTAGAATTAGCATCTGAGGTCACTTGTTTTCAGTCTAAGAACTGTCTTAAGAATTTTATTAAAGGGATATCTGCTAGCAACATATTATTTCAGTTTTGTTTATCTACGGATGTCTTTATTTTGTCTTTACTTTTGAAAGATAGCTTTGATGGATATAGGATTCTTAGTTGACAGCTGTTTTCTCTGATCAACTTAAATATGCTTTTCAACTGCCTTCCAGGCTGTATGGTGTTTGCTGAGAGAATTCAGCTGTGAAATCAAATATTTTGAACCTTATTAAAGGACACCACATCAACTCTCATGTTAATTTTAAAATTGATGCTGAAAATACAAAGTCCTCTTTTTCTTTTTAAAATTTATACAAACTGGAAGTAATGGCTACAGATTGAGCAAAAAAGTATTAGTTGCTTAAGAACTGTATATTTACTAAAACTTTTCAAACAGCCAAAACTGATAATTCCTCTTTCTAGACCCTAAACAAGTCATGATTTTCCTTGAAAAACAAACAGATCTTCATAAAGCAATTGAAAATGATGTATGAAATTGCTGAAAATAGTTCAGCAATGTGGACCCATAAACATATGTCAGTACTATGTTTCCTAAAATTTGTTTCATGGATGATCAGTCCTGTAAGAAGCTCATGGAGTAAATTTATGGTCAAATAAATTTGGGAAATTCTACTTCCTCAATCTGTCTGAAATAGTTCCCTATTTAAGATTCTGCAGTGTATTACACTAATTATTCTACTGTCTATCCTATTTTGGCAGAGGACCTGTTGGGCACCCTTTATTCATGGGTGTATTAACAATACTTCTATATATGACCTTGTCCTGGGTAAACTCCAATACTTTGGCCACCTCATGTGAAGAGTGAACTCACTGGAAAAGACTCTGATGCTGGGAGGGATTGGGGACAGGAGGAGAAGGGGATGACAGAGGATGAGATGGCTGGATGGCATCACCGACTTGATGGACATGAGTTTGAATAAACTCCAGGAGTTGGTGATGGACAGGGAATCCTGGTATGCCACGATTCATGGCGTCACAGAGTCGGACATGACTGAGCAACTGAACTGGGTACTTATGTATTCTACAAGCAGTAAATATTATTTCATGTAAAAGATATTCCCTTTTGCCTTACAACCAAGGCATAGATTTTACTTACACAGAGTCACAAGATCACCTCTCCCCTAACATCATAAGGTGCTACTGATTGAAGACAGTTCTTTAGTATTGTATTTGGTCC
>SJYC01069401.1:0-10225 GCA_006408675.1 Madoqua kirkii
GTGAAAGTGAAGTCGCTCAGTTGTGTCCGACTCTTCATTACCCCATGGACTGCAGCCTACCAGGCTCCTCCATCCATGGGGTTTTCCAAGCAAGAGTACTGGAGTGGGGTGCCATTGCCTTCTCTGGAATATGTAGTTATATTGTTCTATTTGTGTGTTACTTGACAAGAGACTGAATAACTAGTTTATATCAGACTTTGAAAAGTCAATGATGCTGTCTCTTATACACATCTTATTATAGTTATCTTTCTTAATTTTTTTAAGCAAATTAGGAAGAGATAACCTATTTGGTTATAAAGATATGTTCTTGACATGTCTGAAATACCATATGAAATTTAAAATACTCCATATTTCTGTTTCAGTTAGTAATGAGAAAGAGAAACCTACATATGATACAGACACAGAAAATTCAAGACACATAATTAAAGACTAACAAACAGTCACATTTTAGAACTACTAAGACTTTGATAAAACACCGACATAGACATAATAAATATGTAAAAGTCTATAGACTGTGTTAACAATAAACACTTTGAAATGGAAATGGAGGGATTAAAGGAGACCTTCACTCAATAACATCAAAACCAAAAACCATGAATAGAAGAAAAGAAAGGTGTGGAATATAATATGAATATAATCACTAGACTTTATTAAAGAGTAAAACATAGGTAAGTGAATAGAGAGAAATATTTATGCCATCTTTCTGGAAAGAACCAATATCATTAAAAATGCTAATCATACACAAATTAACAATTTCAGTCAGAAGCCTAAATTGTGGTTTAATATAATGGAATAACTTTCAAGTCCACAGGGGAGAATATGAGTAAGAATTTATTTCACAGAGTAAATTTGTGAAAATGAATAGTAGTAAATTGAGATTCTCCTTAAGAGATGATTATATTTTTTTATTTCAATCAGGTTTTGTGGTTACAGCCGTAATAGTCAGTTCAGTTCAGTTCAGTCGCTCAGACGTGTCTGACTCTTTGCGACCCTGTGAATCGCAGCACGCCAGACCTCCCTGTCCATCACCAACTCCCGGAGTTCACTCAGATTCACGTCCATCGAGTAGTGATGCCATCCAGCCATCTCATCCTCTGTTGTCCCCTTCTCCTCCTGCCCCCAATCCCTCCCAGCATCAGAGTCTTTTCCAATGAGTCAACTCTTCGCGTGAGGTAGCCAAAGAAGTTGGAGTTTCAGCTTTAGCATCATTCCTTCCAAAGAAAAACCAGGGCTGATCTCCTTCAGAATGGACTGGTTGGATCTCCTTGCAGTCCAAGGGACTCTCGAGAGTCTTCTCCAACACCGCAGTTCAAAAGCATCAATTCTTCGGTGAGTGGCTTTCTTCACAGTCCAACTCTCACATCCATACATGACCACAGGAAAAACGATAGCCTCGACTAGACACACCTTTGTTGGCAAAGTAATGTTTCTGCTTTTGAATATGCTATCTAGGTTGGTCATAACTTTTCTTCCAAGGAGTAAGTGTCAGAGGAATAAAAATATGAGTTCAGAGCCTGCTCAGACCTGGACTGGGATACCAAAAAGCTATATAATAAGAATAAAAATGATCCAGAAATATACACACCCTGAGAGATACTGAAGCCTTTGAATCATGTTAGTTCCTATATTGAATGAAGTTGGTATAGGATAGCCAGTGTCCTAAAATGCCTGTTATAAGTACGCATTTCTCTTCAGAAAAATTTATCTGCCTCAGACCTGAAATATTTTTTTCACTTACTTGTCTGTTATGTCTAATGCCTAATCAAAACTAATAATGTATATGAAAATATATCATGGCTGAAAAACCAAGAGAAACTAACAATAAGAACAGTTCCAAAGGGGATAATACTTTAAAATCACTATTTGATACATATTCAAAAAAGTGAAGCATACAATTAAACTTTTGGAAGAGACCTGGAAACTAGGAAAAAATTACAGAATGTAAATTCTGAAACAGGTGAAATATAAAAGAGCCAAACTCTTCGAGAGTAGAATGGTGGTTGGTGGGGAATGGGGAAATAGGGTCATGTTGGTCAAAGGATACAAACTTATGGTTGTGAGATGAATATGTCCTAGGTGTCTACAGTAAGTACAGCGTGGAGACTAGAGTTAATACTGTGTTATATACTTAAAGTTGTTAAAAGTGTTGAACTTACATGTTCTCACCACAAAAAGGAAATGTTAACTATATAATATGATGGGATTGTTGGTTATGAGTTAGATATGTGTTAGCTAAGTTAGTTACTATGGTAGCAACCATTTTGCAATACACATAAGTGTATCAAGTTAACTGTACACCTTAAACTTACACAGTGTTATGTCAATTACATCACAATAAAGCTGGAAAAATACAATAACCAAAATTAAGAATATAAGGAGTGGATTTAGTAGCATTTAGAAAAAAACTAAATAGACAATAATGAAAGAAAAGTCAGAATAAAATATCTAAAAGCAATTTATAGAGAAAGTTAGCATTGAAAGCAAAGAATGATCAGAGATACAGGGCAGAGAATATCTGAGAATTGTATACTTGTATTTCCCAAAGGAAGAGGAATAATGTAAAGAAGTAAGGGTTTTGTTTTCTTCGAAATTCTTAAAGATATCAAGTCACAGACTCAAGAAATGCCTACAAATAGCAATTTTTAAAAATTCTATAGATGCTACTTAACCACTGAAAATGAGATTAAAGGACAATCTTAACACAGTCAGAAATGTGAAGATATATTACCTTCAAAGAGCACAATAAACACCGATGACTAATATTTCGTAGTAGAAACATGAATCAAAAAACATGTATATGTATGGCTGAGTCCCTTTGCTGCCCACCTGGAATTATCACACATTGATAATCAGCTCTACTCCAATACTAAATAAAAAGCTTTTTTAAAAAAGCATCAAGCCTGAAAAACAATTACAAATGTTTAAATAAACGTTTTTTTAAAAAGACAGCAGGATAATAACCTTGAAAGAAAATAACTGCACAAGAAGAATTGTATGTAACTTCAAGGTATCCAAACATAAATGAAAATAAATATTTAGACAAACAACCATCCAACATATAATAAGAGAAATATCAAAGAGAAAGAAATGATTCCAAATAGAATTTTAAATATTTAAGAAGAAATAAAGAGCAACAGTAATAAAATGGATATGTAAGTACATCTAAATGAATATTGACTCTATAAAGCAATAGTAGAGATGTTTTGGGGATATACTATAACATGGAATTAAAACAGAAAAACAGTAATAGCACATAATTTGTTGGTGCTGGAATATGTAGTAGCTGCTGCTGCTGCTTAGTCACTTCAGTCATGTCCGACTCTGTGTGACCACATAGACGGCAGCCCACCAGGCTGCCTGTCCCTGGGATTCTCTAGGCAAAAACACTGGAGTGGGTTGCCGTTTCCTTCTCCAATGCAGGAAAGTGAAAAGTGAAAGTGAAGTCGCTCAGTTGTGTCCGACTCTTCATTACCCCATGGACTGCAGCCTACCAGGCTCCTCCATCCATGGGGTTTTCCAAGCAAGAGTACTGGAGTGGGGTGCCATTGCCTTCTCTGGAATATGTAGTTATATTGTTCTATTTGTGTGTTACTTGACAAGAGACTGAATAACTAGTTTATATCAGACTTTGAAAAGTCAATGATGAATACTTATTCCTTTAGTTTAGCTGCTAAAATAAAATTAAAATATAAACCTACCAACCTAATATTGCATATTAAAAGATAATATTCAGTTGATCAGTGGGAAGGAAAGAAAAAAGAAAAGAATATAGAATCAGTTCAGTTCAGCTGCACAGTCGTGTTCGACTCTTTGTGACCCCATGAATTGCAGCACACCAGGCCTCCCTATCCAACACCAACTTCCAGAGTTCACTCAGACTCATGTCCATTGAGTAGTGATGCCATCCAGCCATCTCAACTTCTGTCGTCCCATTCTCCTCCTGCCCCCAATCCCTCCCAGCATCAGAGTCTTTTCCAATGAGTCAACTCTTCGCATGAGGTGGCCAAGGTACTGGAGTTTCAGCTTCAGCATCATTCCTTCCAAAGAAATCCCAGGGCTGACTGGTTGGATCCCCTTGCAGTCCAAGGGACTCTCAAGAGTCTTCTCCAACACCACAGTTCAAACTCATAATTCTTCAGTGCCCAGCTTTCTTCACAGTCCAACTCTCACATCCATACATGACCACAGGAAAAACCATAGCCTTGACTAGACGGACCTTAATTGGCAAAGTAATGTCTCTGCTTTTGAATATGCTGTTTAGGTTGGTCATAACTTTTCTTCCAAGGAGTAAGCATCTTTTAATTTCATGGCAGCAGTCACCATCTGCAGTGATTTAGGACAAATAGAAATCAAATAGTGAGATGATGGATTTAAATCCAAATATATTATTAAATATATTATCTAAATGAAATATTGTTAAAATACAAGCCAAAGGTTGTCAGTCTGGATAAAAAAAGTCAAAATTCATTGTTTCTTGGAATAAAGCCATAAAAAACTAAACTCTCAGAAATAATGTGAATATATAGAAAAGTATACTTTGTAAACATTAACCAAGGACATTTGTTTAACTCTGTTGTTACCAGATGAAGAAGAGTTGAGGCACAAATATCATACTTAAAATAAACATGGACTTTCATAAGCAAGAAAGTTTCACTTTGCCAACAGTGTATAAAAATTTCAACTTTTTTACATGACTAAAAATATACCATAAAACTCATAAGAAACATATAAATAAATAAATAAATAACATGGAGTACTTCTCAGCCATAAAAAGGAACACATTTGAGTCAGTTCTAATGGCTTGGATGAACCTAGAGCCTTTTATACAGAGTACAGTAAGTCAGAAAGAGAAATACAAATATCATGTACTGATGCATATATATGGAATATAAAAATATGGTACTGATGAATTAATTTTTAGGGCAGCAATGGAGAAACAGATGTAGAGAACAGATTTATGGATATGGGGAGGGGAGGAGTTGAGGGAGGGGTGAGATATATGGAAAGAATAAGATGGAAATTACTCTTATAGCTGCACTGCACTGGAGCAACTGTGAAGAGATACCCCACATCAAAGGGCAAAGGAGAAGCCCCAGCAAGACAGTAGGAGGGGAAGTCATTGAGAATCAAACCCCATACTCGCCAGAGACACTCAGAGGGCTCAAGAAAATGTTGTGCACACCAGGACCCAGAGACCCCACAGAGACTGAGACTCTGTTTGAATGTCTCCTGTGGAGGTACAGGTCAGCAGTGGACTGCCACAGGGGCAGGGGCCCTGGGTACAGAAGATTTGGGTATGGCATAAGCCCTCTGGGAAGAGGTCGCCATTAACTCTACCATAGAGATGCCAGGCCTTACACAGGACTGGGAAATAGACTCTTGGAGGATACAAACAGAACCTTTTGCACACCAGGACCCAGGAGAAATGAGTAGTGACCCCACAAGAGACTGACCCAGACTTGCCTGTGAGTGTCCAGGAGTCTCCAGCAGAGGCCTGGGTTGGTGGTAGCCTGCTGCAGGGTTGGAAGCACAGAATGTAGCAGGGCCTGCATGGGACCTTTAGAAGGAGGTAGACTTTATCTTCCTTACCTTTACCTAGTTTGGCCCCAGGTAAATAACAGAGAGGGAACACAGCCCCACCCTTCAACAGAAAATTGGATTAAAGATTTACTGAGCATGGCAAGAGAATATTTCATGCAAAGATGGGCTCCATAAAGGACAGAAATGGTATGGACCTAACAGAAGCAGAAGATATTAAGAAGAGGTGGCAAGAATACACAGAAGAACTGTACAAAAAGGATCTTCATGACCTGGATAATCACAGTGGTATGATCACTCATCTAGAGCCAGACATCCTGGAATGTGAAGTCAAGTGGGCTTTCGAAACCATCACTATGAACAAAGCTAGTGGAAGTAATAGCATTCCAGTTGAACTGTTTCAAATCCTGAAAGATGATGCTGTGAAAGTGCTTCACTCAATATGCCAGCAAATTTGGAAAACTCAGCAGTGGCCACAGGAGTAGAAAAGGTCAGTTTTCATTCCATTTCCAAAGAAAGGTAGTGCCAACGAAAGCTCAAACTACCACACAATTGCACTCATCTCACATGCTAATAAAGTAGTGCTCAAAATTCTCCAAGCCAGGCTTCAGCAGTACGTGAACTGTGAACTTCCTGATGTTCAAGCTGGTTTTAGAAAAGGCAGAGGAACCAGAGATCAAATTCCCAACATCCTCTGGATCATGGAAAAAGCAAGAGAGTTCCAGAAAAACATCTATTTCTGCTTTATTGACTATGCCAAAGCCTTTGACTGTGTGGATCACAATAAACTGGAAAATTCTGAAAGAGATGGGAGTACCAGACCACCTGACCTGCCTCTTGAGAAATCTGTATGCAGGTCAGGAAGCAATAGTTCGAACTGGACATGGAACAACAGATTGGTTCCAAATAGGGAAAGTAGTACGTCGAGGCTGTATATTGTCACCCTGCTTATTTAATTTATATGCAGAGTACATCCTGAGAAACGCTGGACTGGAAGAAACACAAGCCAGAATCAAGATTGTTGGGAAAAATATCAATCACCTCAGATATGCAGATGACACCACCCTTATGGCAGAAAGTGTAAAGGAAATAAAAAGCCTCTTGATGAAAGGGAAAGAGGAGAATTAAAAAGTTGGTTTAAA
Organism: Madoqua kirkii; assembly: GCA_006408675.1. Taxonomy (NCBI): domain Eukaryota; kingdom Metazoa; phylum Chordata; class Mammalia; order Artiodactyla; family Bovidae; genus Madoqua; species Madoqua kirkii. Next base: position 6,681 of record SJYC01069401.1, read on the forward strand.
GCTCAACATTCAGAAAATGAAGATAATGGCATCTGATCCCATCACTTCATGGGAAATAGATGAGGAAACAGTGGAAACAGTGTCAGACTTTATTTTTTGGGGCTCCAAAATCACTGCAGGTGGTGACTACAGCCATGAAATTAAAAGACACTTACTCTTTGGAAGAAAAGTTATGACCAACCTAGATAGCATATTCAAAAGCAGAGACATTACTTTGCTGATTAAGGTCCATCTAGTCAAGGCTATGGTTTTTCCTGTGGTCGTGTATGGATGTGAGAGTTGGACTGTGAAGAAGGCTGAGCACCATAGAATTGATGCATTTGAACTGTGGTGTTGTAGAAGACTCTTGAGAGTCCCTTGGACTGCAAGGAGATTCAATCAGTCCATTCTGAAGGAGATCAGCCCTGGGATTTCTTTGGAAGGAATGATGCTAAAGCTGAAACTCCAGTACTTTGGCTACTTCATGGGAAGAGTTGACTCATTGGAAAAGACTGATGCTGGGAGGGATTGGGGGCAGGAGGAGAAGGGGATGACCAAGGATGAGATGGCTGGATGGCATCACGGACTCGATGAATGTGAGTCTGAGTGAACTCCAAGTGATGGTGATGGGAGGCTGGGCGTGCTGCGATTCATGGGGTCACAAAGAGTCAGACACGACTGAGTGACTGAACTGAACTGAACTGAGCATGGCCCCATTCATCAGAAAAAGACCCAGTTTCCCCATCAGGAAGCTTCCATAAACCTCTCATCCTTCTCCATTAGAGGCCAGACAGACTGAAAACCACAACCACAGAAAACTAAGCAATCTGATCACATGGACCACACACAGTCTTGGTTAACTCAATGAAACTATGAGCCATGCCATGTAGGGCCACCCAAGATGGACAGGGTATGATGGAGAGTTCTGTCAAAACATGGCCCACTGGAAAAGGGAATGGCAAACCATGTCAGTATTCTTGCCTTGAGAACCCCATGAACAGTATGAAAAGGCAAAAAGATAAGACACTGAAAGTTGAGCTCCCCAGGTTGGTAGGTGCCCAATATGCTACTAGAGATCAGTGGAGAAATTACTCCAGAAAGACTGAAGAGACAGAGCCACAGAAAAACAACACTTGGTTGTGGACATGACTGTTAATGGAAGTAAAGTCCAATGCTATAAAGAGAAATATTGCATAGGAACCTGGAATGTTAGATCCATGAAACAAGGCAAATTGGAAGTGATCAAACAGGAGATGGCAAGAGTGAACATCAAACATTTTAGGAATCAGTGAACTAAAATGGAAAAAAATGGATGAATTTAACTCGGATGGCCATTATTCCTACTACTGTGGGCAAGAATATTTTATAAGAAATGCAGTAACCATCATAGTCAACAAAAGAGTCCAAAATGCAGTATGTGGATGCAGTCTCAAAAATGACAGAATGGTCTCTGTTCGTTTCCAAGGCAAGCCATTCTATATCACAGTAATCCAAGTCTATGCCCTGACCAGTAATGCTGAAGAAGTTGAATTTGAACAGTTCTATGAAGACAGACAAGACCTTCTGGAACTCACACCCAAAAGAGATGTCCTTTTCATTATAGGGGACTGGAATGCAAAAGTAGGAGGTCAAGAAACACCTGGAGTAACAGGTAAATTTGTCTTTGGAGTACAGAATGAAGCAGGGCAAAGACTAAAAGAGCTTTGCCAAGAGAATGCTCTGGTCATAGCAAACACCCTCTTCTACAACACAAGAGAAGACTCTACACATGGACATCACCAGATGGTCAATACTGAAATCAGATTGATTATATTCTTTATAGCCACAGATGGAGAAGCTCTATAATCAGCAAAAACAAGACTGTGAGACTGTGGCTCAGATCATGAACTCCTTATTGCCAAATTCAGACTTAAATTGAAGAAAGTAGAGAAAACCACTAGACCTTTCAGTTCAGTTCAGTCACTCAGTCGTATCCAACCTTTCACGTATAACCTAAATCAATCCCTTATAATTATACAGTGCAAGTTAGATACAAGGGATTAGATCTGATAGACAGAGTGCCTGAAGAGCTATGGATGGAGGTTCGTGATATGTACAGGAGACAGGGATAAAGAAAATCCCCAAGAAAAACAAATGCAAAAAGGCAAAATGGCTCTCTCAGGAGGCCTTAGAAATAGCTGTGAAAAGAAGAGAAGCAAAAGGCGAAGGAGAAAAGGAAAGATATACCCATTTGAATGCAGAGTTTCAAAGAAGAGCAAGGAACAGAAAGCCTTCCTCTAGTGATCAATACAAAGAAACAGAGGAAAATAATAGAATGGGAAAGACTAGAGATCTCTTCAACAAAATTAGAGATACCAAGGGAACATTTCATGGAAAGATGGGCTCAATAACAGACAGAAATGGTATGGGCCTAACAAAAACTGAAGATATTAAGAAGAAGCAGCAAAAATACACAGAAAATCTATACAAAAAAGATTTTCACGACCCAGATAATCAAGATGGTATGATCACTCACCTACAGCCAGATATCCTGGAATGTGAAGTCAAGTGGGCCTTTGGAAGCATCACTATGAACAAAGCTAGTGGAAGTGATGGAATTCCAGTAGAGCTATTTCAAATCCTAAAAGATGGTACTGTGAAAGTGCTGCACTCAATATGCCAGCAAATTTGGAAAACTCAGCAGTGGCCCACAGGACTAGAAAAGGTCAATTTTCATTCCAATCCCAAAGAAAAGCAAAGCCAAAGAATGCTCAAACTACCACACAATTGCTGTCATCTCACACACTATTAAAATAATGCTTAAAATTCTCCAAGCCAGGCTTCAGCAATACGTGAACCGTGAACTTCCAGATGTTCAGGCTGGTTTTAGGAAAGGCAGAAGAACCAGAGATCAAATTGACAACATCTTCTGGATCATTGAAAAAAAAGAGTTCCAGAAAAACATCTATTTCTGCTTTATTGACTCTGCCTTTGATTATGTGGATCACAATAAACTGGAAAATTTTGAAAGAGATGTGTATAAGAGACAGCACCAGGACCCAGTGGCCCTCAAGCAGATTTGTGGGATCTGGTTGCCTGGGGAAACGGGAAATGGTTTCAGAACTCCATCAGTGTAAACTGCAGCTGTGATCAAAGGCAAATAAAAACAAGCCTCCTGACTCAGGATGGGGGTCAGACCCAAGTCAGAGAAAATGTATGAGCAATGCAGCAGACCTGCACATTTTTCCAGAGCCACTGGGTCAGGGGACAGGGGAGGGGAAAGAGGCTATTGAAAAGGGCAGAGTTGGCAGGGAGGTTCCTTTTAAGAGTGAAAAGCAGCAAAGAGAAGCTAGAGGTGTTAGATCGATGGGAGATGTGGTGGTCAAGCAACCATTTTTTTTCTCCTATAAAAAGGAAGCCCCGTAGTCTCTGGTCAAATTGAGGAGAAAAGGACTTGTCCAGTCTCCTTGGCACAAGGCAGCCAGCTAGGACCAGGCTGCCTGTTCCTTTGGTCAACTCTGCAGTCGTTTGGGTGAGACAGGAAAGTCTAGAAGGAGATGCCTCAGTAGCTCCCCAAGCTCCCCAAG
>SJYC01069402.1:0-12242 GCA_006408675.1 Madoqua kirkii
TGCTTACTCCTTGGAAAAAAAGTTAGTACCAACCTAGGCAGCATATTGAAAACAGAGACATTACTTGGTCAACAAAGGTCTGTCTAGTCAAGACTATGGTTTTTCCAGTGGTCATGTATAGATGTGAGAGTTGGACTATAAAGAAAACTGAGTGCCAAAGAATTGATGTTTTTGAACTGTGGTGTTGAAGAAGACTCTGGAGAGTCCCCTTTGACTGCAAGGAGATCCAAGCAGTCCAACCTAAAAGGGATCAGTCCTGGGTGTTCATCAGTGGTGTTCACTGATGTTTAAGCTGAAACTCCAATACTTTGGCCACCTGAGGTGAAGAGCAGACTCATTTGAAAAGACCCTGATGCTGAAAAGATTGAGGGCAGGAGGAGAAGGGGACGACAGAGGATGAGATGGTTGGATGGCATCACCGACTCAATGGACATGAGTTTGGGTGAACTCTGGGAGTTGGAAATGGACAGGGAAGCCTGCCATGCTGTGATTCATGGGGTCACAAAGAGTCGGACACGACAGTGGCTGAACTGAACTGAAACCACTTAATCCAATAACCATGATATATTCATTATATTCAAGTGCACATAAGGATTTTTAGATAATTAATCACAAAGCAAAATTTACAAATTTAAATGAATTAAAACATTCACATTATGCTTCTAACCACAGCATGGTTAAGTTGGAATTTAAATGCAAAAAGATAGCTTTTAATAATCTCTGTATGTTTAGAAATTCAAAAACAAAATTACATTTCTAAGTTATTCATGGTTCAATGAAAAAATAAAATAGAACCAATCAAATATTGCTGAAATTAATTGTAATATGAAGTGAAGTGAAGTGAGGTCGCTCAGTCATATCCGACTCTTTGCAACCCCATGAACTGCAGCCTACCAGGCTCCTCTGTCCATGGGATTTTCCAGGCAATAGTATTGGAGTGGATTACCATTTCCTTCTCCAGGGGATTTTCCCAACCCAGGGCTCAAAGCCGGGTCTCCTGCATTGTAGACAGACGCTTTACCTTCTGAGCCACCAGGGAGGTCCTAATTGTAATATAAGTGATATTAAAATTTCCTTAGTGCAGCTAAAGCTTTCCTGTAAGGAAAATTTGTAGCTTTAACTGTATAAAGAAAATAAGGAAGGCTGAACTTTATTTAATAATGTAATTCAAAATGTAGAAATAAAGTCACATTGTACAAGTGATAATATAAAAAGAAGAAATGAATGAAATTTAAAATAAAATAGAAAATTAGCAAATTAAAAATTGCTTTATAGAAAAGTTTGATAAAATTATCTCTCCATAATACATATATTTTTATATATATGATATGAGAGATTATAGGCAAGAGTACTGGAGTGGGTTGCCATTTCCTTCTCCAGGGGATCTTCCTGACCCAGGGATCAAACCCAGGTCTCCTGCATTGCAGGCAGATGCTTTACCCTCTAAGCCACCAGGGAAGCCCTTGATAAAATTATCTCTCCATAATACATATATTTTTATATATATAAGATATGAGAGATTATAGCAAAAGAGGGTAAAAAGAGTTACCTACTATATTACAGAGAAATTAAAACAATATGAATGTATATGGTGTAAACACTTTTCCCATAAACTTAAAAGCTAAATGTAATGGTAAGATTCCTGGAAAATACAACTTATTAAAATTTATAAAGAGGGAATAGAAAATCTGGGCACTGCTGTAAATACTGAATATGTTTGATTTGTGATAAAACCTTCATAAAAGAAAGCTTGAACTTATTTGGCTTAGTAAATTTTTAAGGAAAAATATATAGTCTTCTTTAATATAAATAACAGAAAAAAAAAACTACACTGGTGAACAAAAAGGAGAAAGAGTGTTTGTATATGTTGGCTTTAGCTGCTGTAACAACCTAACATAGACTTGGCAGCTTGAACAAGAGAAATTTATTTCTCTCAGTTCTGGAGGCTAGAAATCCAAGGTCAAGGTGCCAGTCAATTAGGATTTTGGTAAGAACTCTCTAGCTTGCATTGGTTGCCTTCTAGCTGTGTTCTCACATGTGGTGAGAGAGCAGAAGAGAAGGCCGCCAATGCTATCTTGAAGACCCTACTCTCATGACCTCTGCTGCTGCTGCTACTGCTGCTAAGTCGCTTCAGTCGTGTCTGACGCTGTGCGACCTCATAGATGACAGCCCACCCGGTTCCCCTGTCCCTGGGATTCTCAAGGAAAGAACACTGGAGTAGGTTGCCATTTCCTTCTCCAGTGAATGAAAGTGAAGTTGCTCAGTCATGTCTGAATTTTAGCGACCCCATGGACTAAAGCCTACCAGGCTCCTCTGTCCGTGGGATTTTCCAGGCAAGAGTACTGGAGTGGGGTGCCATTGACTTCTCCACTCATGACCTCATCCAACCCTAATTATATCTCAAAGGCCCTATCTCCAAATGTCATCACAGTGGGGGTTAGAATTCCAACATATAAATTAGAGAGGTACACAAATGTTCAGTTCATGACAGTGTTTAAATAAAGTTTGATAAAGAACTAGACTTATTTAAATATTGATTAGGGGCAGAGGTTTCTAGATAGTTTTGCCTAATGTGCTCTGATTTGGCCTCTTAGACCTTCATGAGATAATTTTCCAAATCACTGTAGGTATTTGAGTGATTCTGGCACTAATGAGAATGAAATGGCTGTCTTTGGAGCCTATGCCTGGGCTGTTGTATTTACACTTTTTGAATTCTTTTTAGCTTATTGTTGCTTTCTAATCCATTGCACTCCAGAGAGTACATCTGGCTCGCAGCCCAATTTTCAAAGTATCTGCAGCTACGCAGTTGATAAGCTCCAAGCATAGATAAAGAAAGTGGGATGATCATTTTTTTCCCAAAACCTTTCAAATACTTAGCCCATGATTGTCTCTCATAATTATTCATCAATAACTTCAAAAAACAGAAATTTAAGGGAAATGATACCCCTATATTTCTTTTAGACATTCTTTGCATTTTGATTCCTGAACTGTTTGAAGTCTGGGATGAGAGGGCATTTTAGGATTTTATCAGCTTTCAAAATACGCTCTTTCTCTCTTCCTCTCTCTCTCTCTAAAAAAATGCAAATGCTTTATGATCTACCTCATCTTAATCCTTTCAATGACCAACTTGAACAATGTTGCTTCACAGAGCAAGTTAATAGCAGGTTGGACTCCATAAGGTCAAAGACAGGAATGGGAAAAAAGGAGACCACTTTCATTATTCTTTAACTCATGCTTTTTTCCTCTTTAACTCCATAAAACGTAAAGTAATTTATCATTCGCTAACATGTGCTACAGAGAAGGCAGTGCACCCCACTCCAGTACTCTTGCCTGGAGAATCCCAGGAATGGGGGAGCCTGGTTGGCTTCCGTCTATGGTATCGCACAGAGTCAGACATGACTGAGGCGACTTAGCAGCAGCAGCAGCAACATGTGCTAACATATAGTACCTAATTGTTAATAGAATGCAGTTGGAAGAAGAGAAACACATGCAATTTTTTTTCTCTCTCTCTCTCCTAGTAGCAGTAGTAAAAGGTCTGAAGATAAAATTTACTTTTATCTGGGCACTATGCTAAAACCTTTAACTTATGCTCCAGCAGGGATTGAAAGAGTATACCTGTCCTTTCTGGATCTTTTGGCATTTAAAAGGTGTTAAGTAACACAAAATATGTTTTTCTTCCTGTTTTTAAAAAGCACAGTGTTCAGAAAGTATATTTCTTAATGAACATATGGGCTACATTTTTTTCTGTTTAAGAGTAATAGAATTTCTCAGGCTCAAAACATGCCTATTGAATCAAGAGTGCTAGAAAAACCTTGAGAAATTCAGGTTTCAAAAGACCGTTTCTACCTCAGTAGTCTTTCCTTGTAAAATAAAACTTTATAAAAATTGCTTTAATGCTGAAAATTTGACTGGACTTTCATGCAACAAGTTAAAGAGGAAAAGGTAAATAGGACATTTTGAAAGAAGAATGACAAGATTTGGTCTGTATTTAGGTATGTATTTGGTAAGATTAGGTATGTATCATTCTTATCAAATCATAGAAATATTTTAAATTAGGCTTAAAGTAAATTTTACTCTAAAATGTAGAAATTAATATCATATGAAATTATGTCATATCTAAAGAACCTCCCCAAATATCTCATTTGGAGCTCTATGTTTAGGCTGGTTTCAGAAATTTCAACATAATATAGTTTTATAATCATTTACTTTTTAATCAAAGAGTAGATAGTCATCAACAAGCCAGCAGATAGAATTTACTGAAAATGTCATGACTAGCCTAAAATCTATCAAGCTCAAGGCAAATGCATTAAAACATTTTTAAAGTCATTTGATAAATGGGGTAAATTTCTGTTTGGTTGAATATAAATGTCATTCTTATTGTAAGATAGGTTTTAGTCCTTGTTAACATCCTTTTAAAAGATTAGTCATAAAGATTGAATTCTTATAGTACCAATGGATACCAGTTATAAACTTAAAAATAAATATATTCAATGAATTATAACCTACCAGAAGAAAACACAGCCTTTATTAATATAGTAGAATAAAATATCTACCTTTCTTAATATAATTAATTGTGCCAATGATAAGTGTCATGCTATACTCTCTAACACATATATAAAGATGTTTTATTGCCTATCCGTGAGAATTTTTTATCAAGATAGTATAAAATAAATCATACTGTCTTTAATGTACTCTTAGCCTGTCTGTGTGAGAAGGTCAGTTCAGCTTTTGAAATGTAGGCTGCTGGTTAAACAAATGTGTGTATATGTATGTATATGTGTGAACATCTGTCTACTGTAACCATACACGTAAATGTAGGTAAATGAATATGTGGATGCTAATACATGTGTTTGTGTTTGTATCCACATGTTGATATATGCATCCAAATGCACAGTTATTGCATTAATTCTAGTCCTCTGGGAACCTATGTCATGATGAAATTAATACTGTGAGAAATTCTCTGGAGTAAACATTTGTGAACCATAAAGGAGAGAAGGACCTGGAGTGGACCAGGGAGAACCTTCAAGAGCCAGTATTGGTCTGATGCCTGTGAGAAGAGAGGAAGGATGGAGGAAGGAGAAGGAAGAGCCTTGGACTGTATGACAACTCACAGGAATTCTTAGCCAGGCTGACAGTAGCTCCAGAGAAAAGATTGCCCATTGGAAGCTTTCTGCTTGGCTAACCCCAAGATTCCTACCAAGCCCAGTCATTAGCTAGGGAAACAGCCTGGGGAGATCGAGACACCTTGGCGAGATGGTGACACCTTGGCCTCGACTCTGATGGATCCTGAAGATGTAAGCCAACTCCTCCCCTTACAGCAGACTCTGGAAGGGAGGAGATCTGAGTGGGGCAAACCCCAGGTGCCACACACATACATATAGTAATTTCTATTAGATTAGTCATTCTTCAGTCTTTCTGAACCTAACATTGATTATTTATGACCTTCCCAACTTTTTATCCTTTCCCCAGGATTCTATAATTTTTCAATGGATTTTCAAAGAGAGAGATGCATTTTGAAGGGAGAAGTTATACATTGCCCCAAATATTTCACATACTTGAACCATATGTATAGGATAGAGATGATTATATTTAAAATATGGTTATGTTTCCAAGTTGCCTGATAATTCCATCATTTCTTTGCCAGGGAAATGGATTACCCTTGGAATCTTATTTTGTATTGTTCAGTATCACTAATAGTCCCGTAACTATTAGAAACGCAAAGTAATGTGGTTGATGCCTATTCTCAGAAATGCTTAGACCAGAGTTAGGTTTAAGAACTCCAAGAGGTTTACTTGTGATTTAAAGCCCCCTTCAATTCCCTAGGTCCAAACAAAGAGAAAGGGTAGGGTTTTGATCCAGCAGATAAATGTGACTAGTGTTGGGACTAAAATTGACCAATTCTCTTGAAATAGCTCTAGATAAGGGGTCAGAAGGAAGCTGACCAAAAACAGCCCCTGTTACAGATGGATTGTTAATGCCCCCAGTTCATATTTGAAGCCCTGATTTCTAATGTGAAGGAATTTGGAAGTGAGGCCTTTGGGAGGTGATTAGGTTTGGATGAAGTCATGAGGGTGGGACCCCCAAGCTGGGAACAGAGTCCTTATGTGAAGAGGAAGAAAGAGGAGTTGGCTTTCTCTCTCCCACGTCAGGACACACCAAGAAAGCAGCTGTTTGCACGCTAAGAAGAGCATTCTCATCAGAAGCCAAGCATGCTGTCAACCTTGCTTTTTAAACCATTCCATATGTGGTATTTTGCGGTGGCAGCTGAGCTAAAACTGCCCTTTATCAGAGAAGTGGAGGAGAGAAAGATGAATCAGCCAGTTCTGTTTTGGGGTGACTCACATGGTCGCCTGCACACAGGCAGAAGCTTCCTGAGTGATAGGATGCCAGGAGAGGTAAGAAGCCCGGAGCAGAACAATGAACTGAACGCCAGCCCTGTCTTGATGAAGAACTGTGCCACCAACTCCAGCCATGGAAGGGGAACAAACAATGTAGACAGTAAGTGCGGATCATTGACGTTTACTGGAGCCAGGGAGCTTCTGGACAGCATTGATCCACGTGCCGAGAGCCCAGGCAATGTTGAGAATATCTTCATTTTTCCGCCCACTCTCCTAGCAAATAGAAGAACCTGAGAAAGAAGCATGGTTCCAGGAAGCATACTGGAGGGAGGAAATCCTTAGCTGATGTTTTCCTTGCCCAGTTTGTTTTTCACATTCTCTCTGTTGTTCTTCCCCTGGCTGGTGCCGCCTGTGTTTAAAACTCAAACTTCCCAGAGCATGGTGATTCTTTCTCCTGCCAAAGTGAACTGCTTAGATTTCCCCTTCAGTATTATCAGAATCCCTTAAAGTGAAAGACAAAATAATCATATTAGATATTCTTAAAGGCAGAGGGAGCCTTTTAGCATATAGTATTTTCAGTTTGCACACCCTTCATGGATGTAAAAGGCTTCCTGGGTGGCTCAGATTATAAAGAATCTGCCTACAATGCAGGAAACCTTCATTCAGTGCCTGGATTGAGAATATCCCCTGAAGGAGGGTGTGGCAACCCTCTCCAGTATTCTTGCCTGGAAAAGCCCATAGACAGAGGAGCCTGGCAGGCTACAGTCCATGGGATTGCAGACAGTCGGACATGACTGAGCGACTAGCACATGAGTTTAAAGCTAAACATAGTCTTAGAAAAAAAATGAAAAATGGTAATGCTAGGGACTCTGAAGCACCTATTTGCTTTTGAATGGCAAATTTTCAACAACAACAGAAAATAAGATGATGGTTCATTAAATATACACATCTGACAATTGTTAAGATTTTTGAATGTATTTATCTGTAGAACAATATATTGATTGATGTCATTTCAGTCTAAAACCTTGTACAACAGTATTCAGCATCTTCAGAGATGAGTCCCTAGCCTTGTATTTAAGAACCAAGAAATCTGGATTGTTCAGATAAAGTTTAGATAAGAAGCTGAATGTCATGTGCTTATTCCACTGAACCAGTTGCAATTTACTGATCTCTTCTGCATGCGCAATGCACTGTGATGTGTGCCAAGGGTGAATTTCTTTGTACAACTGAATAATTTCTTTGCACTCTGGTCTTCAGTGCTGATTAGTTATTTCTTCTTTGGCTTGTTCATACAAAGGCTGCCTTGACATAAAGAAAGCCTGGAAACATCTAGAAACAACTAGAATTATGCAGCTAGAAAAAACCCAGAGATTTTCATTAGCACACTCTGTCTATACATAAATCCATATATAGTCTCTAGGAACGGATAATATATTTAACTATATGAGTTAGTTCATTTTAATTAAAGCAAATGTAGCCTTTTGATCTACGGAATAAACAATCTAACAATAGGAAAAATGCAATCTGTCGAGACATATTTGAGTTATTTTGCCGTAATTGGCTTGGCAGCAGCTTCAGTCACAGATTTCTGTTTCACAGATTGTCCCCAAATGAAAAAAAGGTTTGCTTTGAAATGTAATTAATATTACGTTCAGCTGCAAGACATTCTCAGGTTGTCAAAGGAATTTGAAGGAGGTAGCTACAGAAAGTGAACAAAATAAAAGTGAAACTGAAAAGTAAATTAAGTCAAATTAATGCACACAAAGGAAACTGGACCAGTAAAAATTGTTAGTGTCATGAGCTAGGTCTTTACTTTCAGCTCAATCTCCCATAAACATTAAAATTATGAATATGGTGAAATAATTCACAGGATTTATATTTATCGACAGTGGTGGCCTCATTTTGTAATTTAAACATGAACAAAGAGTGTAGGAAATGTAAATGCTATTCTCAAATGAGCTAGAATAGATCAGAAGTTGTGGGGCCAGGCTTCGGGAGTCAGGTCCCCTGAATTCTACATGCACTGATCAGTACTATCCTTACTGTAATCGTTAATTAACCCTTGCTACAGGCATTTGAATAAGAATTGAGTTCTATTCAGTTTGATTTAGTTTAGTCAGTCAGTCACATCTGACTCTTTGTGACCCCATGGACTACAGCACGCCAGGCCTCCCTATCCATCACCAACTCCAGGAGTTTACTCAAATTCATGTCCATTGAGTCGGTGATGCCATCCAACCATCTTATCTTTTGTCATCCCCTTCTTCTCCTGCCTTCAATCTTTCCCATCATCAGGGTCTTTTCAAATGAGTCAGCTCTTGCCATCAGGTGGCCAAAGTATTGGAACTTCAGCTTCAGCATCAGTCCTTCCAATGAATATTCAGGACTGATTTCCTTTAAGATTGACTGATTAGATCTCCTTGCAGTCCAAGGGACTCTCAAGGGTCTTCACCAATACTACAGTTCAAAAGCATCAATTCTTCCGCACTCAGCCTTCTTTAGAGTCCAGTTCTCACATCCATACATGACTACTGGAAAAATCATAGCTTTGACTTTTGTTGGCAAAGTAATGTCTGCTTTTTAATTGCTGTCTAGGTCTGTGATAGGTTTTCTTCCAAGGAGCAAGCATCTTTTAATTTCATGGCTGCAGTCACCATCTGCAGTGATTTTTGGGCCCAAGAAAATAAAGTCTGTCACTGTTTCCGCTGATTCCAAAAGTGATGGGACTGGAATTTTATTTTTATATTTTGCCTGTGCTGGTTATTCATTGCCCGTAGGCTTTTCCCTCACTGTGGCAAGTGGAGGTTACTGTCTTGTTGGGAGTACATGGGCTTCTCATTCAAGTGACATCTCTTGTTGCAGAGCACCAGCTGTAGGAGCTCAGTAGTGGGAGCTTAATTTTTATATTTTGCCTGTGCTGGTTATTCATTGCCCGTAGGCTTTTCCCTCACTGTGGCAAGTGGAGGTTACTGTCTTGTTGGGAGTACATGGGCTTCTCATTCAAGTGACATCTCTTGTTGCAGAGCACCAGCTGTAGGAGCTCAGTAGTGGGAGCTTCAGTAGTCACAGCTCAGTGGTTGTGGTGAGCAGCCTTAGTTGTTCCGCAGCACATGGGATCTTCCCAGACCAGGGATTGATCCCATGTTCAAGCCACCATGGAAGCCCCCACCCAGTATTTTTTAAACACCAAAGCTCATGATATACCAGCAATTAAACATATGTGATATTAATTGCAGACACTAGTGGAATCTTAAATATCTTTTCTCCCTCTTTTGACTGGGAAATTTGTAAATACATTTGTATTTACTAGCTTTAAGAGTTGACTGTGGTAGTTAATATAAAGTTAGAAAAAAGTTGCAATTTGCAAGTAAGAACATATGGTTTATGAAAGGATAAGCACAATGATTTTTTTTTTCAGTCTGTTGGCATTAGGGAGTTGCCTTACAATATCTCTTAAAAAGGTACAATTTCTTCACAAATCAGCAACAGTGTCGTGTTTTTGCAGAGCAGAATTTGTATCAGAAGATTATTTTATTCTGTGTTCAAAATCTGGATTGCTTCCTACTCACAATTAACCCAGTTTTCTGGTGACATATTTATTACTATCATTACATGACCTAAATTAGCTTCAACCTGTGATATGTGGAAAATCTGATAACACGAAGAAGTTTAGGAAGGCTATTTTAAAAGGACAGGAAAGGGGAAAGATTGGAAATGTGCCTTACCGTATATCCTGACTCTGGCTGGAAGACCAGCTTTTAGCAAGCTGTTATTTTCCACATGGGAGTAGCATTGCTACAGTAAATTGCCAGATTTCATCCATCATAATGTCATGGCTCATATTAAAATGTCTTCAGGGACTGAAGGGAGGGATGGGCAAAAGACATCAAATCAATTTTCAGGCAATTGCCATGGTTTTTAGAAACTAAGCCCTATGTGATAGTGTTATGGCTGCACAAAGGGAGGTTATAAATAAGGTCCATACATCAAGGGAGGAAGTAATTTAGAAAAAGAAAGCTGATTTGACTTTTGTGTGAATCTGAACATATGGTCAGGGTACAGCTTGGTTATCATGCTATACGTTCTTACGAGAGAAAAGAACTACATTAACACCTCAGAGAAATTAGCCCATGAACAGTCTTGCAACTGAGAGCTCTGACTATACCTTCTTCTTGATAAATTTATAAGGACTTCAGGTTGTTTTGCAATTTTTATTATTTGACCACAAGGAACTCTAGTTAAGCATTATTATTTGGTGACCTGGAGATACATTTTCCTTGGAGTGTTGGGAAGGATTGGCCCAATTAAGAGTACTGCAAGGCAGATAGCCTTTCATACATAAAATTCCTTTTTCTTCCTAGTTTATTGTTAAACTAGAATGCAGCCTATATTTGTCAATACTATCTCTACTCTGTAAGCAGCCTGGCTTTCAAAAACTTAATCATCATTAAATACGCCTTGTGTGGATGGGGGAGAATCTTGTGGTATTTCCATGGATTAATATTACTGGGGAAAAAAAATGTGAATAATGTGACATCATTTGCCCAGGAGGATAAAAATTAAAATCTTAAGTGTTTGTGATATCCCAATCTCCTACTGATACTTTAAGTATAACAATGTCAACGATATCATCCTTTTAAACCATAGAATCACGGTAAGTCAGCATATACAGCAAAAGTACTGCTATCAGTGTTGCTAGTGTATAATTTTTTCTGTCTGGTTTGAGGAAATTTAGCTCTTTAAAAGTACTAATCTTCAAATGCTCTGTTTCCCAAAATTATTCATGCTGAATGAAGTTATGTTTCAATTTCCTGATCATCAAAGTAAGTTAGTACATCTCCCTGCCCTCAGGAAGGAGATGTGGTTTGATATATGTTTGATATATTAGAGGGCACACAATGCCACATAATATTATGGAAGATAGAATGTTAAAGAATACTTTATAAAACTATAATACATGCAGAGATGATTAATAAGGGGTCTAATTTCAGACAGTGACAAGCTACAAAATTTGAGAAAATAAACTGCCTCAAAATTTTGCAATAAGCAACTCAGTTGGAAATAGTTCAAATAAGTGCTAGGGAAAAAAATAAGAAAAAAGATGTTCCTTTGACTATTCATTTATGCTTTATTCACATCCAAATCAGGGATTTTGTAGACTCTGAGAGGTCAAAATTAGTTCAAGAAAGTACAGTTTTAAGTTAATATAGATGTCTTGTTTAACTGTGTATAAACAGGATTCGATTATTTACAAAAAAATAAATGATGCACCATAAACTTTAAAGTAGATTTTGCTGTGCTTAATTAAATGTTTTCATTTGTAATTTGATTTGTAGTTCTAGTAGAGTGATAGAATATAATTTTAGCCTTGGATTCATTCAAAATGCATTTATCTATATGTTTAGTATCAAAAAATATAGTGAGTTAGCTAAGTTTAAGCTAGCCATTGATTTATGAAAAAACGGGTAGAAGAGAAATGAGCTAGTCTGTAGTAGGTCTCAATAGAAATCTATGACCAGAATGAAAATAAATCAACAAATGACCTGGTTACTGATGTATAATTTTATTAAAATACCCATCCTAGGTTTTTCATAGGAAACTTGTAGGTTACTAAAACTGCCACCATTTCATTCATTTTCTGTCTCAGTTTTAAAGCAATGAAGGAAGCATTAAATGAAGACTCATTACAAATCAATGTTTTGTAGGTGCTTACTTAGACCATCCCCATGGGGGAAAAAAATGCAGAAAGCAAAATGGCTGTCTGGGGAGGCCTTACAAATAGCTGTGAAGAGAAGAGAAGTGAAAGCAAAGGAGAAAAGGAAAGATATAAGCATCTGAATGCAGAGTTCCAGAGAATAGCAAGAAGAGATAAGAAAGCCTTCAATGATCAATGCAAAGAAATAG